>JABSMS010003290.1:0-36477 GCA_018902275.1 Aleiodes sp. PSUC_FEM 10030003
AAGTGAGAAAATGCCGTAAGCAGTGAATTGTACATTTTTATGTAATAACTCGAATGAAAATTTCTTCAACTGAAAAATCAATATTTAGAAAACTTAATTTAAATAATGTAATCAACTCTCTGACGTGACTAAAGCAGAAAAGACCATTTTTGATACTCATCCAGAAAAAATCGTTAGGTCAAGCATCCACAAAGTTTGTAGAATTGATAGTCACATTAAAGAGTTGAACCTATACAGTGACAATCAGTGAAAATTTCGGGGAAGTGAGAAAAACATTGTTTTCATCAATCATCTAACTCTTCATCACTCATACGTAGAACGCTAAGCCCCTTCGATATTCACAAAAATAGGATTTACCGTGGACCTGTCATGAATTTCGATATGGACGAAGAGTCAAATAACACTTGAGACTAGATACTTCATATCATTGTAATTCATTCTAGCAAAATTAATTACATTATATATGAGCTCAAATACAACAGTCAATTCCTTTTGCAGAGCTTTTCCCGGATTTTTGGGGATTTTTAGGGTTTTTTGGGGCAATTAGAATTCTCGTTTCCCCACTGCCATTTCCAAAGACTAACACAATACTATAGGACCCTTAGAGACCCGAATAATCACAAAAAAATCAATTACCTCATCTTTGGCAACGTAATTAAGCACAGATCGTGCTAAGACCTTGTAAATAGTTCCACTAGTCGTCCCCATCTGAAAGAAAAACGTTACAACTTAATCCTCACCACTCATAACCTCAACCTCAAAGAATGAAACAAACCTCATTCAAAACTCTCGTGACACACACAGAAAGCACCATTATTGGTAACATTTCCATCAACAACCAACATACCATATTAACATTGTCAAGCAATGGTTTATCACCAATTTGCACGATAAATGGTACAATGAGATAATAAGAATGATAAATAATGGCGCCACAAAAGAATGCAACTGTCAGAAGTATAGGTAATGCATAATACTCTGATATATCGCGGCACACTTCAGAAAAAACAGCGTGTGCACGCCTGAGTGCCATGAAATTATTCACAATTGTACGTTCTGACAAATTAGCTGGTGTTATATCGGCATTTGAATATGATCTAATATTACTATTTGATATCATCAAAAAACCGCGATTAACACTAACAAATCGATCCTCCATTATCAGTAACATCATCACATACTGCATTATGTACCAATTCATAACCATATTTGGTAGAAGAAGTGGAATCCACAATTTAACTTTCTTCTGTTTATCCGTTGTTACTAACAGTTCTAAAGTAAATATCGCAATCCACAGAATGTAATTCAGCACAAATAACACGGAAATACGTCGCTTCGATGTTTCTAAGTAATACAAGTCCTGTATAACCATCAGTTCATTATCCATGTCAACAATTTTATTGAGAATTTTTAATGCACTCTTGTATCTTAATGCGACTATCAACCATATCATGAACATCACGAACACACCAACAACGGCTTTTATAATTCCAAATGTAGTCAATAGATCGTTGTCATCGTTACCACCATTGATGAGCGGTAGAGTAACACAGGTAATGCCGAATGTCGATATTATCAATCCAAAATTATAAACTAATCCAAATACACATTTACCAAATATCAAATCTTCGTAGTCATTGTTTTTGGTTCTTTGAGAGGAATTCGGTGTTTTTACAGCAATTGGGGATAACCCGTAGAATTTGAATATTGTTACAAGCAATTTCATTATTATATTGCTATTGAAAATTTTTTTTTCCAGAATTCCACGCTTCACCCAGACTGATTTAACACGGGAGCGTTTCATTTTTACCACCACATTTGTCGACATTTTTACCGTTATTAAAAGAAAAAGTACACATGTCGCTAGTAACTGCGCACGAACTCGCGGCACAGACACAATTCAAATACGTAGTATGACCTTTCATTAAATATTCAATGCTAAATATTAGTTGATGTCAATCTTCGATGTTACTCAAAAATCAAAAATGGATTGAAGTGTGGATAGCATGAGGAAGAGGAAAAAAAAATTCAAAGTCCATTGAATGAGTGCAGGGACACGCAGCAGGTGAATAGTGATAAAATCATGTGACATACTCAAGTGGTAATTTTTGTAACGTGAAAATCACGTGTCAGGAAGTTGTAACGCTAGGATCTTTGAATTTTTCTGCAAAACAATTTTCCTAATTTTCGTATTGATTTGAATTGTCAAGGATACGTAATTCATTTCTTTTTGAGATTTTGTTGAGATTGTGAAATCAATGGAATTTATCAGTGAATGATGAAGTGTTTTATCTTTCACGTTCAACTCGCATCATTCGAAGTAGGTTTTTTAGAATAAGCTCTTCGAAATTGGAGGATGATAACGAGATATGTAGTGATAGCGCTGAAAATCTGTAACGAATGATATGATGAATTGGAAGCTTGCATATTTTTTTTGGATAGCGACAAATCCATCCTCTAATGTAATGGAAGAAAATTTTTTTCGCCGCTATTTTTTGCGCGAAGATGTATTGGAAATCAACTATTTTGAATGCCTCTGGGGCAGCAGTAATTTCACTACACCATATTCGATTTCTCTGAAACTGTAGGAGTGAGTGGATCTTCCGAGGCTTGATTCAAGCCACATAATACCGCATCTCAATTCAGTAGTGAAGAGGTGAAACAGGACAAGTCGATTTTTTAATGCTGATCTTCTCTTACAAATATCTCGGAAACTAATGGAGATACGCCCTTTTTGCTCTGATGCTTTTTTGTAGAGAATTTCAAGAACTACAAAAAAGCATTAGGGCAAAAAGGACGTATCTCCATTAGTTCCCGAGATATTCCAGGAAAACCATTGAGAGAAAAAATCGACTTATCCTGTTTTACCTCTTCGCTACTGAATTGAAAACGAACGTGTCGATGTGAATGCATGAAATTTCTCGATTTCTAGAAATGGAGAATGGCATTCGGCAGAAGAAGTAAAGAAATATATCTTCTGCATGAACTGCTCTCACGCCACTTCACCTTTAAGATGATGTTTTTTAGAAATAAAATTCGTTCCATGTCAATCAAGACGAAAAAAAGCTCAATTTAAGACTACAAATAAGTTAAATCAGATCTTTTTTATGATGATCACGTTAAAACGGTTCTTCCGACGTGAATCGAGCTTTTTTCCCCTGGGCGTCTGAATTCACATTCGAACGCCAATCACAGCGCCCCGCGCGACGTTCAGTGACAGAAAAATGTGGTAATGTAATGTTACTGCCGCTCTAAGAAACTTTCAAATTTCAAAATTTTAAATGTTGAAGTTTTTATGAATTCTTCGTTATTTTCACTGATTATCAGTTTTCAATTTTAATGGAGTTATAAAAAAAGATGTGTCGAACACAATGAGATGTAGATTATTCTAGAAACATCTTCGGAACAATGATATCAAACGATTCATCATGAGACCTTTCGATAGACCATGGAATTCTCTGAAAAAAAATCCATGAATTTCTTCTAAGACCACTCGTCTCAAAGATATTTCCAGACGAATCGAAATCGAATTTTCTTCGACTTATCTTATTTGACTACACAACTAAAGACTTCTTATCATATGTACTTAATGAATTTCAGAAATGTAGAAAAAAAACTTACAGAACTGAGAAGAACCGAGTCAACTGGAAACAAATCGTGAGCGGTGAATCTGAAATTTCGATGAAGCAAGTCGAGTGAAAAATTCTCTAACTGAAAAGAAGAGAATTTCATTGACTAATTCCACTACACGACTTATGAATGATATAAGAAATGATTTCACTTGTCTTTTCAATTCTTTGTTCGCAGGATATTCAATTAATAAAGTACAAATAACGTCAGGAGTTTTTTCCATCTGAAACATAAAGGATGATGACTGGATATTATCAAATTTCGGTTGAATTCCAAACCGAGAATGGAAAACGCTCAAATTCCACTCTCCTTGAGTATTAATAAACCAAATGATAACTCACCTCTCTCGTCGCTCTCGTCGTGCTAATTGCTAAAGCAGTTAGCGGAAAAATTTCTATCGACAACCAAAACATAATGCAAAAATATCTCAGCGTCGTTTCTCTCTCCGTCGAATGAAGCAGAGGAATTACGATAACATGATAAAGACTATAAGTCAATGACGTTGAAAAATTTATAACAATGAATATAGTAAATGTTGCATAGAAATTAGAAATTTTATAACACAATTCATACAGTATTATGTAAGCACGTTTAATGACCATGACCTCATTTATTATTGATCGATTAAGTCGCATTTGTGATGTGTTGAGGACATACATCTGAACGTTACATTTTCCTACATTGAGGAGAGCTTCATTGAGGCTCTTAATTCTGAATTCAATGATAGTTATCAGCAATGCATATTGTTGTATGAAGAGACTGAATACAACACTGTGCAAAACAAAGATAATAATTGATATTCCATGAGTTGAATTCCACATTGCTTCAGCGACAAGTAGTGAAATACCAAATGCTACATTAATTAACAACATGCATAATAAACGAAGTTTTCCACTCTTTCGATGATAAACACTTCGCAGTCTCGACAATTCATTATCCACTTTGCCGAAACAATTAGCCATTGCTATCATTTCGTTTTGTTTGAAATAAAATTTTAGCAAAAGTGCAACAAATGTCGTGTTTCCAGTAGACATCATCGTTATTTCGAATGCCTTGGATAATGTCGTGCCATCAAATGTTACTTCGTTGAACATCATTGGTAGATGAATAGAAGTCATGATTATGATGAAGAGGGAATAAATGAGGTTATAGATTCCACCGGATCGAGAATATTTCATTGTTAAAAAAATTTTGTCCCGAAAATTTTTAGTTTTGTGAATTTCGGATTGAACGTATGTGAATGGTGCCAATCCTAGAATTCTAAAAATAACGAAATTCAAACTGATAACGTAGGTATCGAACGCGGAAGTTCTGTGTTTCAGAGACATGACCGATTACACTATTGACTAGTAAAACAGAAGGAAAATGGTAATGCGCGGAGCGTTTATTTTCTCATTGACGTGAGTGAATCATTGTACAATTGAAAATGCATTTAGTTCTATCGTATTCTTATGATTACGATGATGTATTACGGATAATTTTCGTAGATATATATAATATAATGCTATCTGCCAATTTTATAGAGTGGAGGTTACATAATCATGACAATCACATAAACGGCGAATGAGAATGATAAAACATTGTTTCATGAATTCATCGAAGAATTTTTATATATGTCCCATTTGCCGGTGGTATTTTATTATTTCTTCGGAAATTAGCTATTTGAAATTGTAGAAATATAGCGAAGTATGTCACGATAGTGCTGAATAACTGTAATAAGATATTGAATAAATCATTAAAAATTCTTAATTTAGAGGGAAAAGAGAATATGAGATGAAACATACAGAACTTAGGAGAATAGAGTCAACTGGAAAAAGATTGTAGGCCGTGAATCGAAAATCTCGGTGAAGCAAATCGAGTGAAAAATTTTTCAACTGTAATCAAAATAATTATAACAAAGCCTCAATTAATGAATTTTGAAAAATGACGAAAAAAAAAGATACGTTGGGAATGAAAAGTTTCTAGACCGTTCAAGAGCATTCGAAGAAAAACAACATTAGTGAAGTACTTGGATATTCTTAATGCGAAATAATATCGTCGCCCTAGAGTCAAAAAGGCGTAATGCCATTTTACAAAAATCGACGAAAATTTAATTTATTTTCATTTTTTCATGAGAATACTAACTTACGCCCTTTCATTATTCAGCAAGAAAAAATGGCACTTACGCCCTTTTGATTCTACGGCGACGATATGTATCAGAAAATTGTTGTTCTACTTCTTTTTTGAGTCCGCGGCCCGCTGGATACTCCGCTAACACTGTTTCGATAACATCCAATGTTTTCCGCATCTAGAAAATTACCTTGCATGAGTGACTATCATCAGTACCATTGAATATGAGTAATTGAGGTAAAAAAAATTATTCACTTCATTTGAAGCTCTTGTTGCACTCACAGCCAGAGCTACTATAGGAATCGTTTCCGTAATTATCCAAGAAATATTACTCCAATATCTAAATATAGTTTCTCCTCCATCAACCAGGATTAAAGGAATCAATATGAAATTGTAAATAACATAAATCATTGATATTGAAGTATAAACAACGATAAATACTGTAGGCCCTGCGTAGAATTCAGCGATTTGGCGGGATATTTCATAGATTATGGTATAAGCACGTTTAATAATCATAATCTCGACAATTATCGACCTATTTAATGATGTATTTAATATATAATTTTGAACATTATGCTTTCCGATCCTGAAGAGCGCTTCATTCAAAGATGCTATTCGATTTTCTATTAGACTGATCGCCAATGCATACTGGATTATGTAAAAATTGAACACCACACTATGTATAATAATAAGTAGTACAGTTGATACATCAGCCATCAATATATTATTCAAAAATATTTCACTGACGAGGAGTGAGCAACCACCTACGATGCTGATTAAAAAAACGAGTAGTACAAGTGAGTTTTTGCGTTTTACATAATAAACGTTTTGGAGTTTTGTTAATTCAGTATCTACTCTTATCAAACGATTTGCAACTATTGTAATTTTTTTTTGTTCGAACAAGAATTTTAGGTGTAAAATAACGAGTTGGATATTCCCAGCAAACACTTGTATTATTTCTAATGTTCTAGATAATGAGGAACCATCGAAGTTTGCAGCGTGAAGTACCGACGGTAAGTAATGGAACAATGATATTAATATAAAAATAATGAAGACAATATTATAAATTCCGCCGGACCGCGAGCAATAGAAATGTATGGTGAGCTTTTCATTTAGTTTTTTCGTATCAGGATTAACTGATGATTGCACAAAGTTGAATGGGGCTAGTCCTAAGAGACGGAAAATCGTGAAATTTATGGTCATGATGAACGAATCGAATGTAAAAAAAAATCGTGGCCTGAGCATCATGTTCGATTCTATCGTTACGCTGTCGACGCCTGTCGCGGTTATTCGCTCATTCAAGCAGGTAGCTTGTAGTCCGATTTTTAGTGGATGGAACATGCGCAGCTACGTATCAAATTCCCGATTACATCACTAGTACGAACTCTATTTCATTGACACAGTGGAACGGAATCTTTTTGAAAATTGGCAACACGAATATAGGTTCACTACTGAAATCTTCCCGCCATAAGTCCTCAATTCAAAGGAGGAAGAAGAGAGTGACTATCTCTCCGGCTGACGGTCTAACTTTCCTCTCTTTGTTTGAAGCTAGCCAGGGATTGGTTCTATGAGATTGTAGTGGGGAGAATACTTCACCGCTGGAAGGAGAAGGGTCAATCGGTAGGGAAACAAATTGCATGGAAGTCAAGCTGTCACTCATATTTTTCCATGAAAATAGTTTTTAATGAAAATGTCATGGGGCCAATTTCAGAGAGTAAGGAAAGTTACCAATGAGAATTAAATATTGATTTATCGATTTTCTTCGAATTACTCGCTAGTGGATACATTGTACTCGAAACTAGTTGCATCTGAACAAAGATTAGATAATTCGGTGTGATAATAGATCTCTGAAGAGGTTCATTATTCGAGTGCATGCGCTGTTTTCTGTTTTTTTTCGAAGTGGGCCATTTGGAATTGAATGAATATGACGAGATATCCTACGACGGTAGTGAAAATCTGAAAAAGTCACATGAATTAGTCTAATGAAGAGCCATCGATTATGAAGTATTCATAGCTCATTAGCAGGGCCCGGAACTTGGTGCTCCTGCGATTTTTTTCTAAGTGAAAATATTCTTGAAAAAAAATCGTTTTTCTCTCAGTGTACTCATTAGATCATTACCGATTTCAGAAGTGCACAGTCAATCGTCATCAGCCCATAGGCCGTAAGGTGAGGATCTTGGTGCATTAGATGAAGAACAAACCTTTTTAACTAAAATTTTATGATTATAGTAATTATATCTGAATTTCTCTTTATAATGAATGTTTGAAACCATACTTCGAGTTTGAGGTCTCCATGATCACGTAACTTTTCTTGAAACTCATTCGCAATATCAGCTGTTTTTGTCATCTACCAAGAAATAATACGAAACGTTTTGTACCTTATTTTTGCCGAAAATGGTGTAACAGAGTATGATAATGCTTACTTCAATATATCCTTTTCTAATGCGCGTTGTCAGTGTAATAAGAGGAAAGGTTTTTATTACTATCCATGATAATTCACTACAGTAATACAATATTGTCATCGATTCCTGGAACTGACCATGACCCGACCGGGTTACCATATAATATACACAGAAGAGCAGCCCAGTTGAAGAATGAATTACAATAAATATTGTGAGAGCTGCATAGAAATCAGCAATTTCAATGCACAATTCATGAAGACATGAATATATACGTTTGATAACTATAACACTGCGCAATACTGACTGGCTTGGCAGGATTTCAATGGAATTCGTTCTGTTGTCCCCAGTGGATGTGTTCTCTAAAAATTTGAGGGTATCGTTCAAATTTCTGAATTGTTTCTCAATGAATGATACAACGAATCCATACTGTAACATACAGAAGTTTAACGGTATGTCGTGAAATGTGACTATCACTGCCAAGCCCAATTGACCTCCAAGTCGTACGATTCCAGTGCCAATATATATTAGCGTAAAAATAATATTCAATATCAGAACCAACAGGATACTACTCGTTCCAATTCCAGATGGATACTCTCTCGAAATTTGTTTCAACGTAGTCTTCACCTCAATCAACCGATTGCCCACTATCGTTAAGTATCGTTGCTTCATGGAATATATGAATAGTGAAATTATAGTGATTACATTCCCATAGAAAACGAGAAAATTCCATAGATTTTTAGATAACTCTGAATGATCAGGCAAACTCTTCTTCAGCACATCTGGCATGTATTCATATAAAACTACTGATAGAATCAACATGAGTATGAGATTATAGATTGCCCCAAGTTTTGAGAAAACAATAGACAGTTTGATCATTTTCTTTGTGGTATTTGAACGATTCAATGGCTGTGATTGGTGAATAGTGAATGGCGCCATTCCAAACAATCGAAATATAAAGTGAATCACATTTATGGCGAACATACTCATTTGATCAATTTCAATGACTCAATGCGACTAACGTTAATGTGAGTTCTGAATTCTATCCTACACTCAAACTGCGAATATTGTTTATTTTTAGTGCTTTACTTAGCGTGAGCGATATTGATTACCCGTTAATTCAGGAAAGTGGCACATGACATATTATGATTTCTTGGATCTCAAGGGTCTACATATTCATTTAATCAGGGAAAGGTCCTCGTAATTGATGATTACATAATAATGAAGAATATTGTTTGTGACAATCCAGATCAGGGCGTGATTGTATTACCTGATCTGTATCAGGGCCTGATTTGATTTCATAAAAATCTTCATAAAAATTTAATACAATATTCTTAGATACATATACATTCGAAAAACGTCAAAAAATCGAATTTTCGAAAGTCATCAACTAGACTACACCCTTAAAGTAAATTATTCTTTGAACAATCGTTCAGGATTGTCTTCTGAAACTGGCCAGTTGAAATTGTACGAAGATGACAAAATACGTAGAAATAGTTTTGAATATCTAAAATCATCACAAGAATATAAAATTTTATATTTGGTTTTAAGAATCAGAGATTAAGATTATGATTTACCGATTTTAATAAAGTACAATCAACAGAAAATAATTCATGAGCCGTAAATGGGAATTCCCGATGCAACAAGTCCATAGTAAAATTCTTCAACTGAAATTCCATAAATTATTTTTGAAAACAGAATTAAATTTTATTTCATGAGAAATTAATATTCTTTCAACTCCAAAATTACTTCGATTTTTGCTTCTCGATTTTCCGAATACTTTGTATACAATTTCTGAGTAATTTTTGCGGTTTTTTGCATCTGAGAAAGAAGTAAATTATCAAATTACTTCATTTATCTGAACATGATGATATACGTACTTGTTTAGCTGCCTTTCTAACACTTGACGTCAATATTATGAATGACAATATTCTGAATAGTATCAATGAAAATTGATGAAAGTGTTCTGAAATAGACTCAGCCGGTACAAAAGAATTTTTTTGGGGAATGATAATATAATATAGACTATAAAGAATTGAAGTTGAGGAATACGGAACGATCAGGATCATCAATGCTGCATAGAAGTCAGCAACTTCATAGCACAGCTGATATAAGTATGTATATGCACGTTTGATGATGATAATATTGTGAATCATTGATACATCACACGAACTTTCCACAATATTTATCCCAGAAATTCCATTGCCTTTATTTTCCATAGACTTGAGGGCTTTATTCAGGCCGTTAAGACGGTTCTCAATAATTATCACGACGAGAGCATATTGCAGTATATAGAAGTTGAATATAAAAATAGGTACGAGAACAATCATTATATTCGCGATGGTCTTTTCATAATCCATTAAAGTCCCGAAGTATATAGCTGTGAGTATTATATTCAGTGTTATCAAAAATAAGATGTAATTCCTTCTACTTTTCAAATGATACACTCCGCGTAATGTATTCAATGTTCTGTCAATTTCGATGAATCGATTGCCGATGGAGACCAATTTACGTTGTCTAATTACGAATATGAATAACATTATAATAAAGAATACGTTACCATTGACGATCAACATATTCCGTAAAGTCCTTGA
Source organism: Aleiodes sp. PSUC_FEM 10030003 (assembly GCA_018902275.1). Taxonomy (NCBI): domain Eukaryota; kingdom Metazoa; phylum Arthropoda; class Insecta; order Hymenoptera; family Braconidae; genus Aleiodes; species Aleiodes sp. PSUC_FEM 10030003. The sequence continues at coordinate 10,733 of JABSMS010003290.1, forward strand.
CAATGTTGATTCATTGTCATGTTCTATCGAACTTGGTAAATAGAAATAATTGGCGATGAAGACTATGAAAATGAGAAGAACATTATACATTGTACCCAGTTTTGAAAAAATAATATTTAGAGTGGGTTTCTTCTTTTTTGGATTCGAAAAGGTTGAAGTCAGCGGTGGAGTCATGGCAAATGGTGCCATACCGAGCAGACGGAAGAGAATGTAAACTAATTTCGACGTTAACATATTGTTACAACCTGTTCACGATTATTCGGAATTCAGAAGAAAGGTCGACAATACTTCATAACAGAAACGCACTGTCATATCCTTGGATGGAATAATCGTATCATAGGCAATACTATGTACTACATCAAGCAATGTTGCAAATACAGGCGTTTTTTCATTCAGAGTAGTGTGCATTGGAGTGCAGATCACTGAATTGTTTATATCTCCATTGTGTGAAGTGGATAGAATGTGAAGACTTGAGAGGTACATTAGTTAATGGAAAATTCTAATCCAATCATCCAATAATTTATTGGGAATACGCTGTTACTCCATTGCTTCTTGTTTACCTAGATTTGCTATTCGAAATTAAATGAAGATAATGAGATACATTCTGATGATACTGAAAACATTCTGCAAGCCGTAAGCTGGAAATTTCTGTGCCGCAGTTCTATTTTAAAATTCTCAAACTGAAATTCCGTACAATGCTTGAGATCCTACTCAATGCTTGGAGGATTTGATTTTCAAAATTTTACCTCGGTCTTGATTTCTGAATATGTCGCTTGTTTAGCGAGTAATCTGTGATGGATAGTACTGGAAGAAATTCCCCTGAAACTCCTTCTGAAAGTGCTGGTAAAAATGCCGCTATGAGCTCTCGTGGGGAATCCTCTCAGGATTGCTCTTCACAATGATGGAAATGATCCGGCATGTATTCATATAAAACTGCTGATGAAATTAATATGAGTATAAGATTATAAATTGCCCCAACACTGCAAAAACTAATGTGTGACAGATGTTTTTTTGTATCTCAGACCCTTTTCCCCCCTCAACAATAAGTTAGCAATAAGTTTAAGTAAGTAGGTTTAACACCAAAATTATATTTCTAAATCTCATTTTCTGAACAGAGTTTAAAAGCACATTTTCAAACATAATAGAGCAACCTTTCGAAATCACACCAACTCGGAAGTTAGTAGATGCAACCAAAAAGGAAGAGTGTGAAATTATTATATTCATAGCAAGTATCGAGTTCACACAATTCACGAACTTTCATGAGCAAGGACCCTGTCATCCCTCAGACTTTTTAATTGTGAAAAATCATGTGGAGTTGTTATTGCGTTAGTGCTCCAGCCCTTTTATAACTAGCTATTTGAAATTGCAGGAAAATAACAAGGTTGGTCACTACAGCGCTGAATATCTATAATAATATATCGAATGTATCATCACTAACGCTTATTTCAAAGAATAAAGGAAGTAGGCGAAGAACATACAGATCCCAATAGCATAGAGTCAACTGGAAGGATATCGTAAGCCGTGAATCGAAACTTCCTGTGGAGTAAATCGAGTGAAAAGTTCTTCAGCTGTAATCAAAGAGATTTCGTTTATTTCCAATTGATAAATCGTAAGAGTGGAGAAGAATGGGGAAGATAATGTTTTGTACCTCTCTCTTGAATTCACGACATGCTGGATATTCAGCTAACAATGTGTTGATAATATCGGATGTTTTCTCCATCTGAAAAATCAAATTGAGTTATCAAAAACTCTCCAAACAAAGAGAATTATTTACCTCATTCGATGTTTTCGTAGTACTGACAGCCAGGCATGTTATCGGAATAATTTCGATCAACAACCAGAAGAACACATTCAAATATCGAAATAGCGATTGTCCCTCTGACGTTGGGATGAGAGGAATCAAAATGAGATTATATAAACTATAAATTATAGATATTGAAAAATATGTGACAATACATATTGTCATTCCTGCATAGAAATCGGAAATCTGAAGGGACAATTCGTGTATTATGGTGTATGCACGTTTGATAATCATCACCTCACTGATTACCGATCTGTTCAACGGCTTCCGTGGCGGAACCAATATATTATTTTGATTCTGATGCTTTCCTACATTAAAGAGGGCTGCATTCAGAGATTTGAACCGTTGTTCTATCAGAGTTACCAATAATGCATACTGCATGAAGTAAAGACTAAACACCACACTGTGGAGAATGAATAAAACTATAGACGCGCCACCCTTCGTTAATTCAGTGTTCAGGAATGTTTCACTAATGAGAAGCATTAAACAAACTATGAGATCAAGGAGAAACATGAATAATATGCGAAACTTTCCACTCCTCAAATGATACACGTTGCACAACGTCGTTAATGCCGTATCCACTTTTACGAGACGATTCGCAACTGTTGTCATTTTTTCTTGATCAAAAATTAGTTTAAATTGGAAAATAATAAGTTTGATATTACCAGCAAACATCATTGTTATTTCTAATGTTTTAGATAAAAGAGAACCATCGAACATTGTTGCAGGTAATATAATAGGTAGATAATGGATCATCACGAATAATATAAAAATAATAAAAGCAGCATTATAAACTCCACCGAGCCAAGAGCAATAGAAATATAAGGTAACTTCTTCTTTCTTTGTATTTTGATCAATTCCTGATTGAGCGAAGCTAAATGGTGCTAATCCCATGAATCTAAAAATCACAAAAATTAGGTCCATGATGAACATACCCCACGTAGAAATCATTCTTTCTATTCGCGCCATGTCCGATTAAACTGTTGGGTGAAAGAACACGTGATAGTACAGTTTGAAACTGCATGCATTTTCTTATTTAAGTGAGTAGATAGTATCAAAATTTATGTACGATGAGAAATACATTGCGTTGGATTATCTATTTTATGAGTACATCTATAAATGTTTCCCATAACTGTTTCCTAATGAAAATGGTGATAATGGAATTGGTTGTAAGTTAATTTCGAAAAGTAGGAGAGCCTGTTAAAGGTGAAACAATATTTGTTTCTATCTTTTTTTATCATTAAATTACTTACTCCGATCTACTTAGCCTTGGATGCACTATTATGATTTGAGGTAAAAGATGCATTTGTTCACTAATAACTCGGAAACGGTTACAGATATGGAGAAGAATCACTGGACCAAAATTGTGAAGCATCAAATTCTGTGCAGAGAATTTGTTGGTCGTTTTTCGTTATTAAGCCCCCCCCCCCGTGAGCTGTGAATGGGAGATCTCTGTATAGCAAATCGAGGATCAAATTTGTCAGCTAAAATAAATTCCACATACTAATGTAGATAGAATCGAACGATATAATGATATACTCTAGTATTCAATAAATATTGTTATGGATACTCACTTCGCTTACAACTTCGTAAAATCATAGAATATGCTTCGTTAACGTAAATTGTTATTTAACGAGTCGTTTGAATTTGTCTTCTGAAACCGGCTAGTTGAAATTGTACGAATATCACAAAATACGTTGAAATAGTATTGAATATCTAAAATCATCACAGCAATATAAAATATTATGTTTAGATTTGAAATAAAATATTTCGAATTACAATTTGCATGTATTCACCGATTTTAAAAGTGTACAATCAACAGAAAACAATTCATAAGCCGTAAATGGGAATTCTCGATGCAGCAAGTCCATAGTAAAATTTTTTAGCTGAAATTCCATAAATTATTTCAAAAACAGAATTACATTTATTCTACGAAAATTAATCTACTTTTCACGATAATATTACTTCGATTTTCACTTCTCGCTTTGAGGAATACTTAGTATGCAACTTGTAAGTAATATTTGCAGTTTTTCGCATCTGAAAGAAATAAAAAATGTCAGATCACTTCATTTATCTCGTTATAATGATGTACGTACTTGTTCGGATGCCTTCCTCACACTTGTCGTCAATATTAGGAATGAAAATATTCTCAATAGTACCAATAAAAATTGATGAAAGTATTCTGAAACAGACTCTACCTGTTCAGGGAAATCTTTCGGAGGAATGAGAATATAATATAGACTGTAGAGAATTGAAGTTGAGAAATGAGGAACAATTAGGATCATCAATGCTGCATAGAAATCAGCAACTTCATAGCACAGTTGATATAAGTATAAATATGCACGTTTCATGATGATAATATTGTGAATGACTGATACATGAATCGAACTTTCCACAATATTCACTCCAGAAATTCCATTGCCTCTGTTTTCTAGAGTGTTGAGGGCTTTATTCAAGCAATTAATGCGGCTTTCAATAATTACTACGATGACAGCATATTGCAGTACATAGAAGTTCAACAAAAAAATAGGTATAAGAACAATCATTATGTACTCGATGCTCATTTCATAATCCTTTAAAGTCACGAAGTATATAGTTGTGAGTATTATATTCAGCATTATCAGAAATAGAATGTAATTCCTTCTACTTTTCAAATGATACACTCTACGTAATGTATTCAATGTTCTGTCAATCTCGATGAATCGATTTCCGACAGAGACCAATTTACGTTGTCTAATTACGAATATGAATAACAGTATGATGAAGAATACGTTACCATTGACAACTAAGATATTCCGTAAAGTCCTTGACAATGTTGATTCATTGTCATGTGCTATCATTCTGGGTAGGTACAAATAATTAATGATGAGAGCTGTGATAATGAGAACAATATTGTACAGTGTACCCAATTTTGAAAAAACAATATTTAGCGTGGGTTTCTTTTTTTTTGGATTCGAAAAGGTTGAAGTCAACGATGGAGTCATGGCAAATGGTGCCATACCAAGCAGGCGGAAGAAAATGTGAATTAATCTCAACGTTAACATATTTTCACAACCAGTTCACGATTATTTGGAATTTTGAAGGAACGCCCGTCGACAATATTTCATAACACAAATTCTCTGCCATGTTCTTCTATGGTATAATAGTATAATAGGCAATACTACGTACTACATTCATGAACGTTACAAATAAAGGTTTTTTTTTTTCATTCAGAGCAGTATACATTGGAGTGCAGATCACTGAATTGATTATATTTTCATTGTGTGGAGTGGATAGAGTACGAGGGCTTGAGAGGTACATTAGTTAATCGAAACTCCTATCCAATCATTGAATAATTTATTTGGAAGATAAGCTGTTACTCCGTTGCTTTTTGTTTTCTTAGATTTGCTAATTGAAATTGAACGAAAATAATGAGATACGTTGTGATGATACTGAACATCTGAAATTAATAAGGAAGAATAAGAAAAATGACGGTTCTTTTCTAGGATCTGCTAAATATAAATTCTTCAAGATTACCGATTTGAGAAGAGAGCAGTCAATTGAAAACATTTTGCAAGCTGTAAACTGGAAATCTCTGTGCAGCAGTTCAATTATAAAATTCTCCAACTAAAATTCCATAATGAACATCAACGTTTGAGGATTTTTTTTTTTAATTGTTTGAGGCATTTGATCTTCAAAATTTTACCTCGGTCTTAATTTCTGGATATGCCGCGTAGTTAGCGTGTAATCTGTGACTGATGCCGGAAGTCTTCAGCATCTAAAAAGTAATGGCACTTAATCATTAATGATATTTTCCAGGCTTTGATGCACTCACCTCCATAGAAGTCTTCCGGATATTCGTCGTTAATATCAAAAATGGAAAAGCTCTTAACGAAATGCTAAAAAAATTGCTGAAGCAATTCAATATTATTCCAGATGCTAGGTCATTCTTTCCAATATCATTTCGAGTTAAGAGAATCATTATGTTGTATAGAACATACAGGACCGATGCAGAAAAATAGATAACAATGAATATTGTCAGCGGACCATAGAAGTTTGCAACTTCAGAACAGAACTTATGAAGCAATGCGTACGCACGTTTGATGATAATAATGCTGCTCATCGCTGACTGATTGATCGGAATTTCGGTTAAGCTTGCTACACGGTTTTCGGTAACTTTGTTTCCTAAGGCTCGGAGAGCATTATTCAAGCACTCGAATCTTTCCCTTATGATGATGACGACAATGGCATATTGCAGTATATAGAAACTGAATATTATATTGTGATATGTAATAACAGGTATATACGATAAAAGATTTCGATGCGTTCTGAATCGAATAGCAGTCAATGCAATTGAAGTGATGAGATTGAATATCAAGATGAACAATACATAATGTTGTTCTGTCTTCAATCGATAGAATCCATCAAATCGAGTTAATACTGCATCCATTTCGATAAATTGATTCCCTAAAACAACTGCTCTTTTTCGGTTCAAGAAGAATAGTAAAAACAAAATCACCACGAATATGTTACCGTTTACAGTTAGAAAGTTTTGTAATATCTTTGACAGCTTTGAGTGATCGGATGCATCTATGTGCAGGAAATTTGGAATAAGCACGTAACTCCCAATCAGTACAATCGTTACAAGAAGGAGATTATACGTGGCCCACGCCTTTGAAACGCACAAATGTAATTGAGATTGGTTTCTTGTTCGGTTCGAACCCGCCAAGGCGTTTAATTTGTGAACCCCAAACGGCGCCATCCCCAGTAGTCCGAAAATGAGGTGATTGAAAGTCATAACAAACATTTTTAACGAACATTCACGTTTGTTACACGCTGGGAAGATGCTTTGTTTCTACCGTCGGAGTAGATTCTGAGCTTCGTAGAGTGAACCTATCGCAATGATCGCTTTTATTTCACGATTTTCAGTAAAGCACGCAATAACGTGGATGGATCGTTCCGCTTAATGAAAATCGAAATAGAATAAATGAATATGTCACGATCATTGCCACAATCTACAAATATTATTGCTGAAAGAGACTGATCTTATCGGCGTTTCAAACAAGTTGTTTAATATGAACATTTCAGCTGCTTTCAAATGAAGGTTCCTCAGAATATCTTGTAAGAAACTCACGTACTGAAATAGGGAAGTGTAGAATTTAACATAATTCGAAATATTTGATATGAGTATTCAAGCACCCGCTGACGAACTTGTTCGTTGTGTTCAAGTCTAGTGAACAACTGTCCTAAATTCAACGTAATACATTCGCTATCCCCTCAAGTACTATTCAACTGCAATTGTACTGATAGGAAAATTATTTTCAAAGCTTGAGTTGCAAACTATTCAATTCCGCTGATAATCAATATTGGAAATCTCTTATCCACTTCTATTATGAAATGAGCAAGACTGAAATATATTGTGTAAACATCTGATATGCTGAAGTGAGGAATGGCCATGAGAATCGCCAATGTATAAAAATTTTCAATTTATTTGGAAATATCACAGCATTCTTCATGTAATTTTTGAATTGTGATAATTTTTGAGCAAACACTGTCTGAAATGGCAAACTTCCTGAAGGAGTAAGATGATGCTCCGCGTTTCTGAGATAATTGCATAATTCCTGATAGCCCTCCATTCAAACCTATAATTTATCTTCCAATTTCATATAAAAAGAGAGAATATTATAAAAGTGTGGATCTAATCATAAAAGGCGATAGACAAAAAAATGATAAAATAAAAAAAAGAAGTCTCTGTATAAACTGATGATGTGAATATAATTTAGTAAACGATGTGACTATTTACTCTACATACAAAAATCCATAAACATACAATCAATCTAAAATTGAAAATTAAAATTACTTCAATTTGCGTTATGAAGGGCAGCGGAGTGGGGATATGATTGTGTGTATGGTTTCACGAATATCTGCATGGTATTTGGCATAGCACTGGATAGCTGAATTGATAGAGTACCCGCCGCGACATTCCGAGTCGAAAAATAAGTCTTCCCGAGTTGTTCTTTCGTCTTCAAAGTTGTCCTCATTGTAAGAGTTTTTGCTAGAAATTTACATTCATGATGAATGAATCAAGTGTGAAGAAAATTCGGGTCCTGGGCATCATGTTTGATGCTGCTATGGAGTTATCGATTACTGTAGCGTTTATTTGCAGAATGTCACAGAGTATGCAAGTTTATGAATGAGGATTAAATATATTTTTTCTGTCAGAGGATTAAACATTTATTCATTGATTGTTTTCCGATTCTTCACTATTGAATACCTTTTACTAAGAATAGCCATTTGCAGTTGAGTGAAGATCGGACGGTTTGTCGTGATAGCAGAAGATCTCCGAAGTGGTTCATCATTTGAGTTCATGTGCTGCTTTCTGTTTCCTTTCAAAATTAGCCAGTTGAAATTGAATTAATATGACGAGATATTTCACGACCGTATTGAATATCTGAAAATATCCACATCAATTAGTACAACGAAGAGCCATCGGTTATGAAGTATTCATAGCTCATTAGATCATTACCGATTTCAGGAGTGAACAGTCAATAGTCATCAATCCATAGGCGGTGAATTGAGAGTCTCGGTGCATGAGATGAAGAACAAACCTTCTCAACTAAAGTTTTATAATTATAGCAAGCATATCCAAAATTATCGTTATAATTAATATTTGAAAACATACTTCGAGTTTGAGTTCTCTACGACCAGTTAACTTGTCTTGAAACTTATTTGCAATGTCAGTAGTTTTCCTGATCTGGAATGAAATAATAAGAAATGCTTCACATGCTATTTTTCCCGAAAATACTGTAACATAGTATTATGATGCTTACTTCAATATTTACTTTTCTAATGCTTGTTGTAAGTATAATGAGAGGATATATTTTCGTTATCATCCATGATAATTCACCCCAGCAAGACAATATTGTCTTCAATTTCAGCAACTGACCTACCGGAATCATTATATAATATAAACTGATCAGCAGGCCAGTTATAAAGTGAATAACAAACAATATTATAATGCCTGCATAAAAATTAGCAATTTCAACGCACGATTGATGAAGGCATGTACATGTATGTTTAATAATCATAACACCGGAGAGTATTGATCGGTTAGGCAAAATTTCGATTGAATTCATCCTGTTATCCCCAAGAGCTTCACTTTCTAGAGACTTGAGGGTATTGTTCAGATTTCTGAATCGCTTTTCTATGAATAATGCAACGATTCCATACTGCAGTATACAGAAGTTCAACACTACGTCGTGTAATGCGATGATCACCAAATAGATCCATGGATCCTCTACTGATACGATTTCTGAGCCAATGTATATAATCATGAAAATAATGTTTAATATCAGAATTAGAAGGATACGACTTGTTTCATTTCCAGATGGATAGTCCTTCGAGATTTGTGTTAAGGTGGTCTTTATCTCAATCAATCGATTGCCAATGATCGTCAACTTTCGTTGCTTCATGGAGTATATAAATAGAAAAATTATAGCGATTACATTCCCATAGACAAGGAGAAAATTCCTTAAATTTCTAGATAACTCTGAATTATCAGGAAAACTCGTTTCCAGCATTGCTGGCATGAATTCATATAAAAATGCTGATAAGAATAACATGAGTATAAGATTATAAACCGCACCAAGTTTTGAGAAACCAATGGACAGTTTGTTCATTCTCTTTGTTGCACTTGGACTTAACAATGGTTTCGACGTTATAATAGTAAATGGCGCCATTCCAAGTAATCGAAACGTGAAGTGGATCACATTTATGGCAAACATACTCATTTGGTCGATCTGAATGACTCAATACGACTGACGTGAAAGTGAACTTTGAACTATATTGTGGACTCTAGCTGCGATATTTTTTTTTCATTGTCCTACTCGGTGTGGTCGATATCAATCATCCACTCATTTAATGAAGTGGTAGATGACGTACTATGATTTTCCAGATGTCAAGGATCTGTGTCCATTCGATTGAAATTGTTCATCAGAATTAATAATCACATGAAAATGGATCATATTACTGGATTCGATGCATTATGACGTCTCGTTTTCCAAAAAATACAAGTTTTTCAGGGAATTAATGACAACTCAATTTGTCCTTTCCCATATCTTTGGGATTACATCCTTTGATGCAACAATTTATGACCTCTTTACTCTTAACAGTTTTTAACTTCTTTCATTCCGCTATTAAATTGGGGTTTAACGTGATTGATAGTATTACGATACAGTTTCTACTGAGACCATGATCTTATTTGGCGCCGCCAATCCACGTTCATGATAAATCAACGTGAATTGTTTTTTAGCCAGTTGTTCCGAGCTGTCTTCTTGAACTGGCCATTTGGAATTGTACGAAAATCACAAAATATGTTGAAATGGTATTGAATATCTGAAATCATCATAATAAAACTTCATGAAATATTAAATTTGTATTTGGTATACTGAAATTGAGATTAGTACTCCTTTACGGATTTCAGTAATGTACAGTCCACAGTGAACAATTCATGAGCCGTGAATGGAAAATCTCGATGCAGCAAATTGATAGTAAAATTTTTCATCTGAAATTCATGAATCATTCATAAAAATACAAAGGGAAATTATTTCATCAATATTTCATGTTATTTTAACTACAAAGTTACTTCGGTTTTTATTTCCTGGTTTGCCGAAAATGTCACATTCACTCTCTGAGCGATACTAGCGGTTTTTTGCATCTACGACAATAAGAAAACGACGAATAATTTAAAATTGATATTATTGACTGTTCATATATCTTTTCTTATATTGTTTCGTGATATTGTTATTTCGGGCTTATATCGGTTATTTGATTAATATCTTGGGGAAAGTGGAGAGAGAAGGCCCACAATACGAGAGTATTTCAACGTCCCTCCACTCCAGTCTTTTCTAAAATCTCATTATCGAAGGATGGAAATTCAAATGATTTTTCAAGAAGATGTTAATTGCGCAAGTTCCGAAAAAATTTCGTGGCACTCAGAAAATTCCGGTACTAATACATTTTCTCACCACAAGAATTTTTTTTTCTCTGTGTAGTATTATGAATTTCATGAAAGACTGGAGTAGAAGAGAGTTGAAATACTCACGCATTGTTGGCCTTATCTTCATTTTCATCAAAAAATTCATTTAATAATCGGTATCCAGGTCAGAAAAGTGATGTTCCGAAACAATATGGAAGTCAAATTACTCGATTTACCAACATATAATGATACACTTACTTTTTCACATGCTTTCCTTGCGCTTGTCGTCAAAATTATAAATGGGAATGTTCTGAATAGTAGCAATAAAAATTCATGAACATATTGTGAAATATTTCCGGTCGGAACTTGGTAATATTCTGGAGGAATGAATATGTAGTATAAGCTATAAAGGATTGAAGTTGAGAAGTACGGAACAATGAGAATTATTGATGTTGCATAGAAGTCAGCAACTTCAGAGCACAATTGATATAGATAGAGATATGCACGTTTCAAAACAATAATATTACGAATAACTGATCCATTGATTGAGTTTTCCACAAAATTTACCCCAGCAGTTCCATTGACTTTATTATCCAGAGATCGGAAGGCTTTATTCATGCTGTTAAGACGACTCTCAATAACGATCACAACAAGAGCATATTGCAGTACACAAAAGTTGAATATAACGATAGGAATGTGAACAATCAATACGTGAGATGGGCTCCTTTCATCATCCATTAAAGTTCCAAAATATATAATTGTAGTTATTATATCGAGTAATACCAAAAATAACACATAATTCTTCCTATTTTTCAACTGATACACTCCCCGCAATGCAGCCAATGTTGCATCAATTTCGATGAATCGATTCCCAATGGAAATCAATTTACGTTGCTTAGTTAAAAATATGCATAATATTATTATGAATAATACATTACCACTGACGGTCAAACTATTCCGTAAAACTCTTGATAATACTGATGCATCATCTACTACTATGCTTGGTAAATAAAAGTAGTTAACGACAAAAACTACTGCAATAAGAATAATATTATGAATTGCACCCAGAATAGAAAAGGATAGCTTTAGCTTGAGTCTTCCTTTTTTTGGCTTCCGGAATGTTGAAGTGAGTGATGGAGAAATTGAGAATGGTGCCATTCCAAGGAGACGGAAGAAGAGGTGGATCAATTTCAACATCAGCATCTTTCTACAACCTTTTTATTTCTATTCGTTGTGTTGAAGGCTTGTTGATAATGCTTCTCAACATAAACGCACCACGAGGAATACTTTCGCATAATTATGTTCAGCAACAAATACTATGTATATAAGTTGACATCACAGCTTCAGTAAATTTTTTTTTGTTTTTTTTTAGTTATTAAATGTCGCGTTTTCGACACCCTCATTAGGGGGTATTTTGCGACTGATCAAGACTTTTTGTCCTGGTTAGATCTCGCCAGTATCACCGGCGGGAATCAAACCCAAGCCTACCGCGTGTGAATCATTGAATATACCCACAACGCTAAAACACCGGATTAGTAATTTTTGTTTCATTTGCAATACAATGCATTGTAATACCGATCACTACACTGATTATATTTTCATTGAATAAAGTGGACAGAATGCGAAGTCTTCGGAGGAAATTCATGCAATCATTGCATAATTCATCTGTGAAATGCGCCGTTACCCTAATGCGTCTCGTTTTTCCAGATTTGCCAATTGAAATTGAACGAAGATAATGAGATACGTTGTGATGATACTGAACATCTGAAATTAATTGAAAGAATGAGAAAAATGGTGGACTTTTTCTAGAATCTGTAGTACACATTTGCCAGGATTACCGATTTAAGAAGAGAGCAGTCGACTGAAAACATCCTGCAAGCCGTGAACTGGAAGTCTCTGTGCAGCAGTTCAATTATAAAATTTTCCAACTGGAATTTAAGAATGAAGATGAAAGTTCGAGTCTCATCTTTTGGGTTTGGAAATACGATGTAATTTGCACAATCTTACCTCGGTCCTAAGTTCCGAATAGCCAGTATATTTAGCCTGTAATCTGTGACTGATGCAAGACGTTTTCAGCATCTAACACATAATAAAACTTGAGACTTGGTTATATTTTCCAAAACTTTAATACACTCACCTCTATAGAAGTTTCTCGAATACTGATTGTTAATATCAGAAATGGAAAAATCCTCAATGAAATACTAAAAAAATTGCTGAAATATTTCAATGTCATTTCGGATGCTGGACCATACTCTCCAAGATTATTTTGAGTCAAGGAAATCATTAGATTATAGAAAACGTACAAAATCGAAGTGGAAAAATAAATAACAATGAAAATCGTCAGAGGTCCATAAAAGTCGGCAATCTCGGCACAAAATTTATGGAGTACGGTGTAAGCACGTTTGATGACAATAATACTGTTCATTGCCGACTGATTGATTGAAGCTTCGGTTAAACTCAATGCGTGATTTCCGCTACCTTGGTTTCCTAGGTCTCGAAGAAAATTGTTCAAGAACTCGAATCTGCTCTTCACGACGATTATCGTAATGGCATATTGCAGTATACAGAAACTGAATATTATATTATGATACAGAATAATAGGTATAAATAATAAAAGCTTTCGATGCGTTCTGAATCGAATAGCAATCAATGCGATTGAATTTATCATATTGAATATCAAAATGAAAAATATGTAATACTGTCTTGTGTTCAATTTTCGTAGCCCAAGCAATTGATTTAATGCAGTATCCATTTCAATAAATCGATTTCCTAGAATAACTACTTTCTTTCGATTAAAGAAGAATATCAAAAAAAGAATCACTACGAATAGATTACCAGTTAGAGTCAGGAAGTTTTGTAATATCTGGGAAAGCTTCGAATTGTCTGAGGCACTAACGTGCAAGAAGCTTGGAATACACATGTAACCCATGATGAGTAGAATTAACACAAGAACAAGATTATAGATGGCCCAAATCTTTGAACAGTAAAAATTGAAACGAGTTCGTTTCGTTGTTCGATCTGAAGACGTTGAGGCACATGATTCATGAATTCCAAAAGGCGCCATGCCTAGTACTCCGAAAATAATGTGATTGAAAGTAATAAACATTTTTCCTGATTCAGTTTATTCCTTCCCGCGAAACGCACTTAGTTTATACAGTGAGCATAGATTCTGGGCTGCATCGAGTCAGCTATCATGGTATTGTGAAGGTGATGGCTTCGATTGTACGATATTTACTAAAGCACGCAATACGCAAATCGATGAAGCATTATCAATAGAAGAAATCCTTTATGCTAGTAGAAATTGGAATAGAATAACTAGGTATGTTATGGTCATCGCTGCAATCTGAAAAAATGGATAATGGAAGAAACTAATCTCTTTGGTTTTTTAGATGAACTCAGCAGATACTCACCGATGTTAGCAGCGATTTGTCTAATGTGAACATGCCAGCCACATTGAAATGAAATTTCTCCAGTAAAATTGCTTGTGAAAAATTCTGCAACTAAAATACGTGAGTGATAAAATACTACATAATTGAATATATTAGGTACTAACATTTATTCAGCTAGAGCAGAATACCTCTTTTGTTGTGTCTACATTCAATGCACAATTATCCAAAATTCCATGTATTACGTTTGCGGTTTTTTTAACTGCTTGTACCACTGAATTGGCACTCATTGTCAAAAAAATTATGCTCAAAGCTTGGAACGTGAACCATCCGATTCCGCTGAGAATCAATATTCGAAATTTCGGATCCACTTGTGCAACAAAGGGAACGAAACTGAAATATATTGTGTAGACATTGGCTATGCTGAAGTATGGAATGGTCATGAGAATCACAAAGGCGTAAAAGTTTCCAACTTCGAAGCATATAGCACATGATTCTTCATGCAATTTTCGGATTCTAATAATGCCCGAAAGAGAAATATTTGAAATGGGGAATTTCCTCAAGGAAAATGATAGTTCTTGCCGTATCATCGATAATTGTCCAATTTCTGATAATCCTGCATTTAAATTCGAAATTCGTTCTTCCATTTGATCTAAAATGAGAGAATATTGTAGAATTGCAGAACTAAGAATGAAAGGAGGAGCAAGGAAGAATAACAGGGTGGAGAACGGAAGTCTTCCTATAAACTGTTCCGCCATGATAGTGTAAAAATAACTCATTATATGTATGGTCCATTTGAATGGAAGAGATTTCCGATGATTAATTTTAGGACTGTTGTACTCAATCATAGCTTTGTGGAGTTTGCAGATCCGATTCGCCAATGTCACCATATTCTTTTGACGAATGATGAACAATGTCCATATAAATATAATCATTAAAAATCCAAGATTACTGTACCATTTCCCAACATATTGCGGTAGACTGGACAAAGACATTGGTAGATAGTCTTTGGAAAGTGTACACCACCCACTCAAAAGAATGCAACACATCGAGCCGCTCAAAATACAATTGTAAATACAACCATAATACGAAACCGAAAACCCTTGTTCCTCAATGACGGTTTTTGTGTTGATTTGTGATAGTACAGAAAAGTTCAATGCACATGGTGCTAAGCCCAAAATTTGGAAAATCAACAGATTAGTACAGACTACCCAATCAACTTTGTTGTAATACATTTTTATGCGCCGCATACTTAACGCTGAGTAGTCTCTGCGAGGATAGTATATTTTTGCGTCGAATTGTCAAAATAGTTTTCTTTAATTTCACTCCAAATAATTGAGAGATGCGAGAATGAATTATAAATCGTTTATTTCATATATTTCAATAGCTCATTGGTGTCCCGAATTTCCTTCATTTGTAACTACCGTAAATGACCAATTCCAAGATTCACAACAAATTGAAGAGGAAAGCAATAGACTTCATGCAATCGACTAGGAAATACTATACAAATTTACCGTGCCTTTGTAACATTGGAGATTCAATTTACTTCATTATGTGAATGTATGTACACTTGAGGAATATTTCATAATAAATTTGCAGTCATAATGTCTTTTTTCTCGCTTCCTTAACAAAGGAATGTATATTTCTTCTATTTTCGCAATTGTCGGAGTATATTGTGTTGAATTAAGTGTTCATGGTGTTAAGTAAATTGAAATGATAAAAATAATTCACTCAAGAGACTGCATTGATGGGAAACAATATATCTCTTTTCAATTGATCACAAATTGGATGAGAATCACCAGATATGTAAGAATCGTTGTAGCCATCTGCATGAAATTTGAATTATGATTTTATGAAAAAGAAATTGTAATTTCTTGTGTATAATATTGAAATACATACCGCACTCAACAGGGAATTATCCAACTTGAACATGCCATACACATTCAGTTCGAATTTCATCATCAATATATCCCGGGAGAATCTTTCCAACTGCAAACAAAACTATGTCATCATTTTTGAAATTTCATGCCGAAGTACAAAATAAAGTGATGCAAAGATGACCTCAAATGCCATATCTGAATCCAATGCACACCGGTCTAAAAGTTGGTGTATTACATGTGCTGTTATTTTAATTTCTTCTCCAAGTTCACTCGCACTTATTGTGAGGAAAAATATACAAATTGAATGGAGTGCAAGCCATGGTAAGCCGACATAGGAAGCAATATAGTAGCAATCAGTTTGTGTGATGTGAGGTAGAAAACTGTAGTATGCAGTGTAGACACATGCAGTACTGATGTACGGAACAGCCATCAGAACAGGTAGTGCATACAGATCTCCAATTTGATGACAAAGTTGACACAATTCTTTATGAGTGTTTCGGAAAATAATTATTTCATGAAGGAGATTGCTTTCTACTGGATTCCTCCCCAAGGAACATGATAGCTTCTCCGATTCTAGAGATATTCGCCCAATTTTCAATAGGGCAATGTTGATATTTCCAATTCGATCCTTAGTCATATCCAAAATGAAAGAATATTGAGCAATTGTCCAACTAATAATCCAGTTTGGTGCAGTTGCAAATAGTATTTCCAAGTATGAATACAGCCAGATTTTTCGTTCGATTATAACTCCATAAATAGTCAGCACCATGAAAATCGAATACTTTAATATTATACGATTGCCATACAATACTGCAACATGATTACATCTCTTTGTGATCCGATGTAATCTTTCAATTTCGTTTGCTATCCTAACGATCTTCTCTTGCTGAATAATGTATAAAACCCATATCATGATAACCATCACATATCCAAATAGAATCAGAATTCTTGCAATCAATCTCGGGAATGAGGATGAAAATAGTATAGCATCATTCAAGTAAACCCAGTAACTCATCTTAACGGACAATAAACACATGACACAAATTAGTATGAAGTTGTAGATATATCCGTAATTAGAAACAGAAAATGACTTTGCACTTGTTTCTCTTGAACTGTCTTGCAATAATTGAGACATATTTATGGCGAATGGTGCTAAGCCTGAGACTCGAAAAACCAAGAAATTGGAGTAAAGTATGATATGAATTTTGTTGAAATATTTCCGCAGCTTTTTCATTTTTATGGACATATATTTGCGTCAGCAATTATTACTAATTGAAAGATATAGTCTTTCTTCACGCAACGAAAAATACAATATGAGGAGAAAGAAATTGAGATCAAAAAATCGTTTCATCAAGTACATTCATATATACTCTATAGGCATCAGCAAATGATTGATGAAACGTTCACAATGGAAATTGTTTCAACTATTGTTGACGACAATCCTTTCAATGAAATTGGTTATCAGTTTATTCAAGGTTGTATGAAAGCATTATAGATAGGACAGTTCTTTTCACATTATACTAATGTTATACTACGATAATCTTCGAAGGAGTAGATGATACACGTAAATTGATATGCTGATTGAAAATGCCACGATTTTTAACTTACCCCATTTCACCCGACTGCCCTACGTCACGGAAAAACAAAAAGTTGACGAACGATTGTTGAATAAAATTGATCAATTTCAATTGCAATGAACTATCATTGCGAAAAAAAATAGGGTACCCCATTTCGCCCCTATATAGTGAAAAATAGGCAGTTGAATCACGATTATCGATTGAAATCGCCAATTTTTGTTAGGAAACTTTCTTACACAATAAAAAAACATCGTCAGCTTTTCAGATACCCCATACTGCCCCAGGTACTTCATTTTGCCCCAAAATAGTGAATCAAATCACGGTTTTTGGATGAAATCACTGATTTTTGATGTTGAGAAACTTCCATTGAAAAAAATAGCCAATCTTTAAGGTACCTCATAATGCCCCAGTCTCCCCTACATGTCCGCAAATATTTTCCCTCCACGTGGCCTAGTTAGTTTTTTCGGATGCTCTTCTGGTACCAGCGAGTTGAAATTGAACAAAGATGATCAGATATGTAACAATAGTATTGAATATCTGAAATCATTACAGCAACATTAACTATCACATCAGAACTTGATAACCTAAAAATAACCTTCACAATGAACTTACCGATTTCAATAATGTACGATCCAGTGGGAACAATCCACATGCAGTGAAGTGAAAATCTCGATGCATCAAGTCCAACGTAAATTTGCTTAGCTATAAGTTGAATGAGTTATTCAAAGAAATAGCTAAGTCAATTATTCTACCAATAAATAACAAGTTTGTATTCAGAAAATTACTTCGCTTCTCAATCGTCGATGGCTAATGTACTTTTCGTACAATTCCTGTGAAATGTTGAGTGTTTTTTTCATCTGAAAAGACCGATAACATGAGCAAATTCGTTTCATCCACATACAAATATAATACATACTTGTTCAGATATGTTTTGAACACTTGTAGTCAATATTATGAATGGAAATATCCTGATGAATAACAATAATAATTGATGTAAATAGTCCGTAATGGGTTTGATGTGCCCTTCCTCATGTGGAGGAATGAAAATATAGTATAACGTATAGAAAATCGACGTTGTTGAGTGAGGAACAATCAATATGATTAATGGTGCATAAAAGTTCGTAACTTCATAACTCAATTCATACAAGCTCAGATAAACACGTTTGATAAAAATAATATCGTGAATTACTGATCCATACATAAGATTTAATTCACAATTGACAATGACTTCATCCTCCAGTGATTGGAAGGCTTCATTCAAGTTTTCAAACCATTTCTCTATAACGATCATCACGCAAGCATACTGCAATACATAAAAGTCGATTATGATTGAAGGACCCAAATACATCGTCATATGTGCCACGGACGATTCATAACCCATTAACTGAGTGAAATATATTATTATGTATATCACATTTAGTATTAACAGCCATACTATCAGATTCTTCCCACTCTTCAACTGCTGGATTCTATGGAATGTTTTTAACATAAGGTTCATTTCTATGAGGCAGCTCCCAATGGAAACCAATCGTCGTTGTCGAATGAAAAAAATGAGGAACAAAATCACAAGTTGTATATTTCCATTGATTAACAAAAATTTCCACAAAGCCATTGATAGTGGTGAATCGTTGTTGTTCGTTAGTATAAGTGGTATGTAGAAGTACATTCCCAAGAGCACCGCAAAAATAGCAAGAAGATTGTAGATTGCACCCACTTTGGAGGACCTAATTTTTAAGAGAAATTCCTTTCTTCCTGGCCACCAAAATGTTGGAGTTGCAGATTGAGACATCGTGAATGGCGCCATTCCCAATAAGCGGAAGAGGAAGTGGATAGATTTGATGATCAACATAATTTGACTAGGAATTTATATATCTACACTTTATGGCTGTGTTAGCCAACGAAAATTTCTTCAAACGGAGACTACAAGTAAATATTGATACTATCGCTTCACTCGCGTTCACCTGGATTGGTCGAAGAAATGGCAATTTTTTTTCATTCGCAGTGGTGCATATTGGAGTGTAAAATATTGAATTAAGTGGTTATTATGTAAAGTGGTTGAAGACGATCGGAGCGTGAACGTTCATTTCACTGATAAACAATTTCCATAGAGAAAATAATGAGAAGGATAGCAAAAAAATGCTATAGGCATAAATATTGCCACAACTACAAAATTTCTTGTATACAATTTCTGAATCTTTATAAAGTCAGTCGAGAAAAATGATGCGAAAACGCCTGATACAGTATGCTCACTGGAAGTGAATATTCTAAAGGACTTGAAAATTCGATGGAATTCGAAGAGTATTAACATGAACAATAACTGTTAAAATGTGTAAAAGCAATATTTTAATCCAGCATCAACATTAAACAAAATTTGTAGGAACAGGTATTTGTTTTTCAGTACTCTTAGTGACGTGGCAATCGAATATTTAGTTAGCCTCCACAAAATCATAAATAAACAGCGAGGAAGAAGGAATATAAGTTAGAAGGAATATAAGAGTATAAGTATGATAATTTTTTGTCCGTTGCCGACGGTATCTATAGACACAGAATCTTGAATAGATGTGAGCTTGTTGATGTCCATTGTGTCAAGTGGATAAAGCGTGAGAGAATGCATGGATGGAAACTCAATAAGCCGGAAGGAAACTTTCTATGTGATTATTGATTATGAGAAAAAAGGGTATTCTGCGAAGGAACTCTTTCGATCTGAAATTTACTAATGAACACAAGGAATGGACTCGGGAAATCGGTTTTCAATGAGGAAATCTCATTTCCAAAAATTCCATGGATATATATTTGGAATAGATTCTAAAATAGTCTCTCAATGTTCATCTCAACAATATAGATCCTAAAATACACTGAACATATTATCACAACTACAATCACTCATATTTCTACGATGTTTGCTAAAGTTCGCAATTATAACTCTACTCAATATCCATTCTGTACAGTGAATAACTTTTATCGTCAGAATATTCATGAAAATGTACGAATTATATTCATTGGATGTCAATTTCATGAAGAAAATATAGTGCTGACTCCATGAACGTAGACTTCTGCATCGCTGACGCCACAGGTGTCCTTTTAGTTAATCAGAAATTGAATGAGGATAACTAAATACGTAACTATAATTGTTGTCATCTAAATGAAATATCAATAACATTAAAAAAATTAGAATCCCTACACGTAAAGAAAAACAAATTTTTGTCAAGAATATTTTCACTTAGAAATTATTGACGAAAATTTTTTTTGAATTGAAATTGATTCAACTCAGATCTTATGTATTGCTTTCATAGTGAAATCAAATTTTTATGCAAATTTCAATTCAAACAGGAAAATTTCAATTCATTAGTAGATAAAAAATATTAAATCTGAGATGAAGCAATTTCAATCCCAGAAATGTTTTCATCAAAAATCTATAAGGAAAAATATTCTTGACAAAAATTCGTTTTTCTCTCAGTGTAGCATAGAGTTTTCAAATACTCACGGAGCTCAACAATGAATTATCCAATGTAAACATGCCATAAACGTTTAATTCAAATTTTTTCACCAAAATTTCTCGGGAGAATCCTCTCAACTGAAAATAATGGAATTATGCTTTAGTCTTTCAAGAATTGATCTCAAAACAGAAGCAAATCGATGCGATAAATACCTCAATTTCGATATCTGGATTCAAAGAACAGCGGTCCAGTATCTGGTGTATCACATTCGCAGTTGCTTTAATCTCTCTTGTAAGTCGGCTAGCACTAATTGTCAAATAAAATATAGAAGTCAATTGAACTGTAAACCATGCTAAGCCAATAATATACGTGTTGTTTTCACTAGGATCAATTTGTGTGATTAGAGGGGCGAGACTGAAATATAGAGTATATACACAAGCTGCACTCATATATGGCACAGCCATCAGTACTGGTAATGCATAAACATCTCCAATTTGGTAACAGACATGACAGAATTTCTTATGAGCTTTTCGTAAAGTGACAATTTCATGGAGTGAAGTACTTTCAACGAAATTTTTCCTCAGAGAAAATGATAGCACGTCTAATTCCTGGGATATCTGTGCGATTTTCAGCAATGCAGTATTCAAATTCTCGATGCGATCTTTGATCACATCCAAAAGATAAGAGTATTGAGCAACTGTCCAGCCTATGATCCAACAAGGCGCAGTTAGGAATACAATGATTAGATATGTATATCCGTCAATTATCCGTTCGACCGTAATCACATAGATAAACCCCATCATATGTATCACGTATTTCAACACGATATGATTACTGTGTCGTATGACAACATAACTACATTTTCTCATATTTTGATGTAACTTATAAATAGTATTTGCAATTGTAACCATTTTACTTTGTCGAACAATGTAAAGTATCCATATCACAATGATTATCACGTAACCAGATAAGGTTAGAAATCTTCCAACTAATCTCGGTAACGAAGATAGAAATTGCGTAGAATCCTCCATGAAAACCAAATGACCCATCTTAACAGACATGTAAGACATAATGACAACTTGAATGAAATTGTAAATATATCCACAATAAGAAACTGAAAATGGCTCTACACTAGTAACTTTCCCATTTTTCTGAAATAAATTAGGCATGTCAATTGCAAATGGTGCTAGACCCAAGACTCGAAAAACTATCAGGTTTGCGTACATCATGAAATGGATTTTACTTAAAAAAAATTGTAGGTTCTTCATTTTTTTTTAATGTTCTCTCTTCATGCAACCAATACTACAGTATGATGGGAGTGGGATCGAAACTTGAAAGTCATTTCATTAAGTGAAGTCCTGTTCGAAACATTGAAGAATGATTTATAAGGCATTCAGAAGAGAAATTACATTCACTTTCATCAGTAATTTTCTCAAAAGCATTTATGCAGTGTGCAAGGTCATTTGTATGCAAAACTAATTTTTCATTACAAGATATACTTTGTCAGAAATAACACATTACACTTAATTTTTTTCTTTTACTTTCCACTTAAGAAATGAGGAATCGTAGGAGGATGACCAAGCATGTACTAAACCTAATCCGTTACTGTAATCTGTATGTGAAATACTCAATCATTTCAGAAGGGAATGAGTTTTGAGAAGTTATACTATTCCAAAGAATCTGATGCATGCTCACCGACATTAGTAGAACATTCAGCCCATGTGCACTGTTGGTCAGTAATTTTCATAAGCGTCACATTGAATTAGTTTCAATGGAAAGAAGATAAGACCACTCCAAACACTTCTAGGAGTCTACAGAAAAGATAATTGCGGTAAACTATGTAATTGCTTTTTTTTCAAATATTTTTTTGTCGAAGAAATTACAATTGATGTCACTTTCAAAAAATACGCAGTAGTATCTACGCGAAAGATCAAACTTCACTCATGCACTACACCATTGCGAATTAAAATAATTTCATTGAAATAATGGATATGTACTTAATGCATATTCGGATATGATTCACAATGTGTGATAGACGGAAGTCCGCGGTGCTGTCCCAGACACTGACGAGCGAATAGACTGCATTTGATAAAAGTTAATGCAAGTTCTCTTTGAATTCTCGCTCCACATGGTCAAAGAGTGGTCGATGGTACACAAAAATGGCAGTATTTGCTAGTTGCGATAGAAGGTAAAATAGATTTCTGTTGATATCTTCTCATTCGTGGAAAATGCAAGGTAAGAGAACGGTTCCTCATTCATCGACAAAGAATTTTGCAAAACTGCAACAACTGGGAATTGGGAAATATTTTTTGAAAACAAGTGGATTGGACAATTTCGTTTAATTCTTTCTTCTGAGGAATTCTACGAGCTACAAGAAAGGATTGAGGTAAAATCGACCCATCTCGGTGAGTATCCGAGATATTTTTGAAAAGTTAGTGCCAAAAAATAAACTTGTGACATTTAGCCTGTTTTTGTCTTCGATTAGTTTTTAAGAAATTTCTTGAAACATAAACGATATATGTTTTGAATCAAGTGTTCATGGTGTTAAATAAATCAAAATGCCAAAATAGCTCACTCCAGAAACTTTATTGACGGGAAACAATAGATCTCCTTTCAATTGATCACAAATTGGATGAGAATCACCAGATATGTAAAAATCGTTGTAGTCATCTGCATGAAATTTGAATTATCATTGCATGAAAAAAGAATTGGAATTTTTTGCGTATAATCTCAAAATACATACCGCACTCAACAAGGAATTATCCAACTTAAACATGCCGTACACATTCAGTTCGAATTTCATCATCAATATATCTTGAGAGAATCTTTTCAACTGCAAAAAAAACGATGTCATGATTTTTGAAATTTTATGTTGAAGTTTAAAATGAAGTGATGCAAAAATTACCTCGATCGCCATATCTGAATCCAATGCGCACCGGTCCAAGAGTTGATGTATTACATGTGCTGTTATTTTAATTTCTTCTCTAAGTTCACTCGCACTTGTTGTAAGGAAAATTATACAAATTGAATGAAATACAAGCCACGGTAACCCGACATAGGAAGCAATATGGTTGCAATCAGTTTGTGTGATGAGAGGTAGGAAGCCGTAGTATGCAGTGTAGACACAAGAAGCACTGATATACGGAACAGCCATCAGAACAGGTAGTGCATAAAGATCTCCGATTTGATTACAAAGTTGACACAATTCTTTATGAATGTTTCGGAAAATAATGATTTCATGAAGTATATTGCTTTCCACTGGATTCCTCCTCAAGGAACATGATAGCTTCTCTGATTCTAGAGTTATTCGCCCAATCTTCAATAATGCAATATTGAAATTTCCAATTCGATCCTTAGTGATATCCAAAATAAAGGAATATTGTGCAATTGTCCAGCTAATGATCCAGATTGGTGCAGTTGCAAACAGTATTTCCAAGTATGATCGCATCCACAGTACTCGTTCGATTATAACCCCATAAGTAATCATCATCATAAAAATCAAAAACTTTATTATTATACGATTGCCATACATTACTGTAACATGATTACATCTTTTTGAAATTCGATGCAATCTTTCGAATTCGTTCGCTATCCTCACGATCTTCTCTTGCCGAATAATGTACAGAACCCATATCATTATAATCATCGCATATCCAAATAGCATCAGAATTCTTGCAATCAATTTCGGGAATGAAGATGAAGATAATATAGAATCATTCAAGAAAAAACAGTAACTCATCTTAACGGACGATAAACACATAACACATATTAGTATGGAATTGTAAATATATCCGGAATGAGAAACAGAAAATGACTTTGCACTTGTTTCTCTTGGACTCTCTTGCAATAATTGAGACATATTTATGGCGAATGGTGCTAAGCCTGATACCCGATAAACCAAGAAATTAGAGTAAAGTATGATATGAATTTTGTTGAAATATTTTAGCAGTTTTTCCATTTTTATCGACTTATATTCGCTTCAACAACTATTGCGAATTGAAAGATACAGCCCTTCTTCACGCAATGGAAAATACAATATGAGGAAGAATTTGAAATTAAAAATCGTTTCATCAAGTAAATTCATATATACTCTAGAGGCATCAGCAAATGATTGATGAAACGTTCACAAGGGAAATTCTTTCAACTGTTGTTGATGACAATCCTCTCAATAAAATTGGTTATCAGTTAATCAACTGTTATAAATGTTTATAATGAAAATTCTTCTAACTATTGATAGCAATCCTTTCAATGAAATTGGTTATCAGTCTATTCAAGTGAGTATGGATGCATTATAGGCAGAACACTTCTTTCCATATTATACTAATGTTATACTACGATAATAATCAAAGAAGTAGATGACAAACATGAATTGATACGATTGGAAAAATACTTTATGGCATATTCTGAAAAAAAATCAAATCAAGGATTGGTCACAGGGAACAATCCGGAAAAGGAGTAATGAAATGTGTCAAGTAAGTGAAAACTTTTATTGGGAATCAATCTTTACAAATCTCCATAATGACTCCATTCACAAATATAGGGGAATGTCGGTTAAAATGGACACAAGGGGTAAAATGGACACACCCTAGTTTTGATGTTATATATTATGAAAATTGTAAGAAATCGAGCGAAATATCAAAGATAGGTTTATTTTGAGCGTTCCATTGGAAAGCTGAGGAAATTTCAAGTGGAAAACATGTGTAAGAAT
>JABSMS010003291.1:0-63174 GCA_018902275.1 Aleiodes sp. PSUC_FEM 10030003
TTGTTCTTGTCAGAATGATAGAGCAAAATAATAATAATAATAATCATAACGATTTCATCGAATGTAAAAAAAACAGAATTTGGAAAGACGGAATAAGCGAGTACAGTACATTGTTAAAAGAAATTGAAAATCTAGTTTCAATATTCACATTAAATTTCAAAACCGCAATTTCAATTTAAATCAAGACAAAATAATCTTTAAAATTTCATCTTTCATGGAAAATTCAAGATTGATGTAATTTTGATAATTCAATGAGCATCGGAATTTCAGCAAGTAATCTGAATTTTCAAATACGAATAAAAATTGAATAATATACGAACTCAAATTTTCAATGAATCAGAAATTCAAAGAGAGCTATGAATTTTCATGAATTCTCCAAAATTTCGTTGATTCACTGAAGAATTCACTTCACATATGAAGTAAGAATGATAATTTATTATGAAATTTTTAATCTCAAATGAGTATTTTCATATAAAATAGGTTTTCAAGAGATAAATTCCCTAAAATTTCAAATTAACTAAAGTTCGTTAAATATTTCAACATTTTCCCGTTGAGTTTTGGGTAATAATTTCCTAACAGGGCAATAAAATTGACGGTTTGATCACATTCTCCAGTAGAAGAGATCTCATGACTTCAGTAAATAGGCATTTAGAAGGTGTTTTTCAGAAATCATTAGCATGAAATTCCGTTTAAACGTGCGTATGGGATTTTTCTAAGCCGCTCCTCATTAAAAAGGAAAAATAAAATAGGATAGAAATGTTTCTTTTATTATCATTCTGCTTTATTATCTCAACGAGATTCATTACTTTTCATCCAAAAATTGATATGCCTCGATATTTACTTCCTCATAGAGCTGTTGAGTTAATTTTTTATGACCATCGTAAAATTGATATCAAATAAAATGGCTTCATCGGGGGTGCTTAAGTAACTTGAAATGAAATTTTAATTCTCTTCTCCCATTGCACTTCACAGTCTAAAAAAATCCCATCAGATAAATGTCTCTATTTCCCTCAGATTGTAAAATATTTAAGAAAAACTGATGTCAGAGGGAAATCGATTTGTCTCGTAATTCCTCGTTTTAATTATCACCTCTCATTAAATTATCCTTCTTCCATGAAATATTCCATCAGACTGACAAAAGAATCGACCATTTGATCCGTCAGCAACGAAAAATGACCCAATGATTTTAATAGCGATATTAATTTATCATTCGTCAAATAACAGAAATGTGATAAATGAATTCCATTAATTAGAATTATGCCGTAAAATAAAATAGGATATATGCGCGTATAATATTGTATACAGTTACGTAGGCGCCCCATGGACGGTCTCATTACAAACCTGCGAATCCTTAACTGGGAAAGACCGGTCGAGGCGGAGAGTTCAATGCTTGCATCAGAAGAAAAGTGACTCGACGCTCGTCAGTGAGACACGAATGCACGCATACATCTATATATATGTATATATTATGTATTTGTGTATCATGTGATAAACATAGATGGCTTGTCGTCTCCATTCCATATTTGGATATGCTGTGGCCTTCTCTTCGATGCATTTCATTTAATTCCCCCGGCCACGTGACATCTCGAAACGAGAGTGTATTTTTAGTCGTTAAAAATTGATTGAATCCTTTTTGTTTTTTTTTTAATTTTGTTTATCTTCCTTTCTCTGAAATAATTAAGTGGAGACCATCATCGATAGAATGCGAAGAACGAAGAATAATGGACGAAATGAATCTATAAAAAATGCTTGCAGCTCCAGACACAAATGTAAACTTCAATTCCGAAGACTGTCAATCTAACAAGCGAAACTATTTCTTTCATTCTCAAACACAAATTGCGAGTAAATGAACCATCGTTTTAATAATAAATGAGGCAATATCTTGAGACATTAAGTCATTGAAATACATAGTTAATTTAAAAATAGAAATTAATAACCAACAGCGTGCCACAATTATTGACTACTATCGTGTCATTAAATTATTACTTTTAAAATTATTACGCCTAATGAAATTCTATGGGAAAAGATAATAAAGTCGGTAAGGAGGTATGAAAATGGAGATTTTACTTTGATTAGGGTGTGAATTTTTTTTTAATTGTTGGAATGATAAAATCTTTTTCTTTCATATCATTTTGAGGTCAGAAGGAATACACGTTTCAGATAGGGGAAAGTGGGATAATATGGAAATTGGAGATAAAACGCACGCTTTGGATTCTAGTTGGAATTTGAATGTTTCATTTCATGAAAATCGATCAAAGTGAGTGAAAGTATTGGAGATGATTTTTTTGAATGATTTCAGTGGAAAGCTGAAGAAATTTCTAATGGAAGACATGCGCCAGAGTTGATTTTTGGGAACTTTTCGAAAATTCTATCGCTTTGGACGAAAATTTGAGATTTGAATATTTCTATTTTCGAGAGAAAAATTGTTTTAGTTTCTTACAGCTCGATTCGAATAAACTTATTTCTCAACGCTTTCGGCAGCTTCTGATTTTTTTAAAAATTTTTTTTTGAATGTGTAGGAAAAACTGACAGGAAATGAGCTCATTTTTATGCTGGTTGGGAAAGACATTCAATTTTTAGTTAATATGATTGCCATTGGGAATTCTCTCAATTTTTCAATGAAATTGAGAAAATTCTACCAAAATTTGTCCACTTCCCCCTACATTTTTTATTCCACAAAAAGCCACAGAATTTTTTTTTTAATGATAAAGTTGATGCATTACTTTGAAAAGCCAAAGATAATTTCCGCTGGAAAATTTTTGAATGAGCAAACCTCATTCAAAGAACCCTGCATCATAACGTGAAACTTAAAAACAATCAATCAAATTATTTCTTGATCATCTCAAAGACTATTCATCCAAATACCTTGCATGTTTCAGCATAAATATGGCTTTCCAATCAAACCCATAAAATTTCGACTCAACAAATTTCATTATCCCTCAGACCGAAACATTTCCCAGAGCTCTGCGTGTGAGTGAAAAAATGAATTTTTCACCCCATTAACTTTTCAATTTAACATCATAATACGTAATAATAGAAATGAAGTACGATACGATTGAATTACTACCGATAATGACAGTGAAAAATCCCAGGTAGACGATGTCGATGAGAAAAAAAATGAAAAAATAATACCGATAAATCGAGCGATGGCATAGATCAACCAGAGAAACGATGATGACATTGCTTGAATATATCGCGTTACCCCGGACATATTACCAGTATTACTTTGGATTTATCGACTTAATAGGATTCTGTATTGTCGATTTGTCCTTCTGCACGAGTCACACGGTGCTTATGTCTACCAATAGTAATGCATCGCAAGGTAATAACTATTCGATACTTCATTTTAACCTGATGATTGTGTCATACAACGATTCCATATGATGCGCGGTTTTTCTCAACTATCATAAACACGTAATGGATATTACGTGAAGTATTATCATCATCGATAGTTTGTGACCGTCTATGGTAGAAAATAAGATGTTTGTATTTATACGATTTGATGCAACCTGGTAGCTCTCTCACGCAGTCACGCATTAATTATCTAATCAATTACGACGATGTCTACGCGTTCAAAATTTATTAAATCACTATTAATATTGTTTGGTTTACAAGCAATTATTAAATATTATTTTCTACAGTTTATTGTGATATAATTCTAATTAAACCGATGTAAAACGTACTGGAAATGGGGGAAAATGAAATAAATTGTATTCCACGACTCCTTCGGCACGCCAAGAAAATTGCTGATGATAATTAATGTGGGAATGTTCGATGTTCGGAATTTTCCGAATCGAAATTCCAGTTCATCATAATTTTCCACAGATTTTTTTTTTCTGAATCAATTTTCAATGGAAACTAACAGAGATACGATTAATTGATGAAAATTTATTTGAAAAATCCGATTTTTTAAAAGAAAGGCTTCCACGTCAGTCCCAAGCCTATAAATGAATTTTCATCCGGAATTCGCCGGGTTTTGAAATGGGATCATCAACAAGATTTCGCCTTGAACCAATTTCCTAAATTGCATTACTCCACTTAATTTTTTCATAATTCATTAAACACCTTAATTCATCATAATTTCAAGAAATTAGGTAAATTCAAAAGTAGGATAAAAAATTGAAAGTTCACGTAGGTGTAAGATTAAAATTTTGGTTAAAGTATAATGCATGAGTGGGGTGGGGTTTAAACGTACACGTACTTTCACTCCCCAATGAATTGAGTCTCTCTTGCCTCGGCACACATATTTACACTCGTTTCACTCGCGCAGAAGTTGGTGGGCGTTGAGCCTCACTATATATATATATATTTTTCTCTCTCTCCATATATGTTTCTCTCTCCCTCAACTTCTTGAGACTTTGGAAAAATTTCTCTCTCTGTCTCACCAATTTGTGAGTACACCTCCGCACAGAGAGCACGCGAGTCACCGTCTATATTTTGCCCCTTCGAATCATGCCGGATGTTGCCTCAGGTAAGCGTTCGGCTGTGCCCCCAAGGTGATCCGTGTGCCTCGTGTTCTCTGTCTCACTCTATCGCATTTATCGACTGTAATTTTCATGGTTTTTTTCTATCCCCTTATTCCTCTTCTTCTTTTCTCTTCGGGCGTGCTCAGCATACGCGGGAAGTACTCATGGCTCGTCTTCGGAACCCCACCGGCCACTTGGGGTCTTCGAAGTTATTTTTATACCGATTCTTTTCGTTTTTTTTTTCTTGTTTAATTTTTTTTTCTCATCAGAATTTTTTTCACAGTTATTAAGAAAATTAATTAATTCCGCCTACTGTTGACACGTTAGGGTGCTTCCTGTCGAAAATTTATTATTCACGGGTGGGAAGAATGTAATGTCATTATTAACAATATTTTCTTGTGATTGAATTTATGAGGCAATTTTTCAAATTTAATTTTTGTCTTATAAAACGAGTTAAAAAAATTAATTCGCTTTTTTCTGGAATTATCTCCGGAATTTTTAATTGGGCTTAGGAAAATTCGAGATCGAAACTTTTTCGATAAATCCATTCGCTTTCAAGATATCTTCAAATGAATTCACCGTCGATTTTTCAAGTTTTTTTTTCAGTTTTTTTTAAATTGAAAATCTCATAAAAAAATAAAAGTCCTCCGAAAAATTCCTCCGAGTCCATTACTCTCAAAGATATTTGTGATATTATCTACGAGAAACTATTTTAAACTTATCTCCTTTTACCACTCACCTTAAAAAATTATCACCTGGATACTAATGGAAATAGATGAAGCGAGTGAGTAGAAAAAGGAATCCTTGAGACTTTGTAGTTTTGAACAAAAATTCCAGCATGATCGGTCGGTCTCGTCAGTCCCGCATTTCTGAGAAAACCACCTGCTCTCACTTGCTCACGTCCCCACATAATTTTTTTCCTTCACACCGTCAAAAGAGAGGTGACAGGTTTTTTTTTTCCTATATTCCTCTTTTGAGATAAACAAAAAGTCACACACACACATACACAATGGTATCCAACGCGTGAATCCGAAAGAATGGAGAAGAAAAGTTGGAAAATTGTCAAAAGAATATTTGAGTGAGACTATTTAGGTGTAATGGGGCCATTGTGGCCAATTAAACATAATAGAAGTGTAAATTTACTGAAAATGAGAATGATATTGTTATTTTTTCCTTTGAATTCTGAAGAAACGTTGAAAAAAAATTGAAAAATTCTTTCCACGAATTATTGTCTTCTCTCAAAATTAAATAAACGAAAATTATTTTTTCACTTTGTAAATTTAATTGAGCTCTCATTATGATAAAAAATAAAATTGAAATTAATTAATGCAGCAGTACGTGACGCAACGTTCGAGGATAACGACCTCAAACTCCCCTCCATTTTCTCCCGCCTCCACCCATTGTGCCCCCCCTCAAGGATCATTACGAAACGGAGGCAATTAGTTTATGGCCTGTGCGCGCAAAAGACGTGCCTCAAAACAACAAAGGACGCATGTCCTTTCCTCCGTACATTCGTCACTTTTCATTTTTTTTTCCATGTAACTGTCATCTTCATGATTTTTTTTCATTTTTTATTGTGATTATTCTCGTGTTTTTTTCCTCGTAAAACACACGATATTTTTCGTTCTCTCACTCCGTCTTAGATGAACGATGAGTAGAGAATAAAAAAAGAGTGAGGAAGAGAGAGAATTGGTTACTGAAGTCGTTTCAACAAATTGCTGCGAGAATTACCACGATGGGTGAGAGTCAGGGTCGTCACTATCTTTCAACGGCTAATGCATCTACGAGAAATACGGAAGTCTTTGGAAAAAAAAATCGTCTGAAATTATTTTTGAAAAATTCCATTTAATTTCAGATAATTCTTGAAACGTACAGATCCTTTCGAATGAATAAAAAATCATTTATTGTCTTTTCATCCGAATTTTCTCATTAATTTTTACGTCATATTTCGCGAGGCATCAATAACTCGGTATATTTAAAATTACGGTGGTGGGGGATAATGGATTCGAATCTGCTAGGAATTTCAAGTTTGCAGGAAATTGCAGTTAATCGATGAATTAAAAACGATTGGTGGAAAAAACAATACTTCAGTTGTATAATGCAATGAAAAATTACCTAATTCATCGTACGGTTATCGAGGAATTTTAATTGATACGCTTACATGTGTCATTCATCTATTTTAATCTCGCATCATTCACTATGATGAGAGCAGCTAAGAATACTCGAAAAAATGTGATCCTGAGCATTGAATATGTCATTTAAATAATGTAGCAATTTTTTTGCATAAAGTCGAAATAGTTTCTTTGCTTCCCTTCGCTACAATTCCTTGAAAAAAATTCTAAAATTTTCCTTCCTTGCAATGTCGTTCAAACTGTTGCTTCATACGGTAAATAATTGCTCATCAAATTTTCAGCTTGAAAAAAACGTAATTTAATGGAAAGACAATTGAAGATTTCAAGTGAAAGAATGAAAATTTTAAAATTTCATCCGACGTTTTTGGTATGAAGAATGACGGAAGAAGAGAATGAGACAGGAAAAATAAAACCGAGGAAATGCGGACGTGATGGTGTGTTGCACCCTCCCTCCTCCTCTTTGCCAGAGAAGTTTTGCGCTACGGTTCCTTTACCTTTCCGCTGTAATACCTATCTCTCTACTGTTTTTTTTCCGTTTTTTCCTTCTATTTTCTCGAATGATGTTGGAGGTATACGTAAGACATAACAGACGCACACACACATCTACAAAGGATTACGTATTCTGATCGCATGAATTTTATCATTTACATTATTCTTTCTGTCGGAAAAAAAGAGAAAGAAATTCCAAACTTTCTTAGAAAATAATCGAAGGAATTTTTCTTCTTTTCCTTCATTTTTTTATTTAATTCGTCAATCGCTTCAGGCGTTGTCACGCCGACACGTGTTGCAAGTGTTTTACCATAAAAGAGTTGATGTGTCGCGTAGGTAGTACCATAAAGGGAGGCTCAAAGAAACGTAACATATTGAAGGAAAAAAAAAGAAGAAATATTTCGAAGAGAAGGTTTCTTTTTTATACCGCGTGGGACGAAATTCTAGATATTTTTCAACAGATAATGACGAATAAATTGTTTGTAATATAATTCACAATTAATCAGCTGGTATTACTTAATTTGGTAACTGAGAGACATGATAGCCAATCAAAAACTAATTTTATTCGTGAATGAAGTGACCAGAATTTTTTTTCTGTTTCCGCAGTAATAATGGAAAAAAATATAGTCATTAATCCTGTGAATGAGAGAAGCGAATATTTTTGGAATCCGATTCAGTCGATTACGTATCATACAATTACGAAATATTTCGACATACTGTATGGGTGACTCATGATTTTGCCTCAAACAGATGTCGAACCGGTAAATAACAATGTTAACTAATTATTTCGAATTATAGTGACCAGTTTAAAAGTGTTAATTGACGTAAAGACAGGAAGGAATAGTAGATTGTATTATCTAAATTTCGTTTACACTATCTTATCAGTTTGTTAACTACCTTGTAGATGCCCCCGTAAGAATTCCGCAATAGAACCGTGAATTTTCCGGAGTCGGCAGAGACAAAGAAAACAGTTCGTAATGTTAATCTCCATTATTTCGCAAATATCTTCGAAATAATTCGGCTTACAAGAATTTACCAAGAGACATTTTTCGTAGAAAATTAAATTCCCCGTAGAAAAAGTCCTCTAAAAATTTTGCTAAGCCTCTAGAAACTTACGTAAAATCTCTTCGATTAATTCCCCCTTAACACTTCACTACTGAATTATCATTTTATCTATCCCATAGTATTGTAATTGAAGCAATTAGGAGCATTCGTCACGCCTAGCACGATTCCGGAGGCCTCGACACGAATTACTAGAAATGTTTCTTTTTTTTCTGAATTTTTTTTTCACTACAGTGTTACGCGTAGGATGATACCCAACCTGGATGATCTGTGACTGAGAATGCAACTGATAGATATATACATATGTATTGACTTGTGTATTCACGTAAGCGTGACACTTGTGACATCGTTATGGAAATTTAAGAGGATACAATTCGCGTTCTTCCAAATATAGAAAAAAAAATTAATTCATCATTAAAAAAGTGAAAGAGACTTTTGAAGTTTACGGATGAATGAAGTATTCGTTATTCAATTAATTTTATTAAAATAAAATGATAACGTAATTTTTCTCATTAAATTATTCATCACGTACATCCTCTTCCTTTGAATTCTCAACTTAACATTAAAAACCCAAGTGGAATGAATAAACAAATTCATAAACAAGTTGATAAAAACTTACTGACAATTGATTTGTGAAAAACGAGAATTGAGAAAAAGAGAGGGTGAATGGAAAAAAAAATTAAGTACTTACCATTCACTATAGGTAATAAATGGTCAATAATAACTCTGAACTGTGCACGTGTACGTTAAAATACCAGTGATTGTATAGTTAAGATAATTTACCGGCTCTTTCTTTACACACATAATTCCGTTAAAAGAAGCGAAAGCCAAAGGATTTTTCGAATAAAAAGAAAGAATTGATCTTGATTAAATTCTAGGTCTCATTCTGATGAATTTATTTTTTATTTTCTTTTTCCCACAATGATACTCAAGTATGAATGAATTAATGGCTACGATGAAGTTACATTCGTGTCATTCCAATTTCATTGTTTGGAATACATTCTACAATTTTTCATTCTTTTTTTTTCGCGTCATTATTGTGAAGAAAAGTGTATGCTTATTTGGAGTAAGCAGTAATTACGATGTTTTTATGTTCTTAAATACTACGTTGTGATGATTTTTCATAAAATATCTCGAAATGTGTGTGAGATGAAAATTTTCACGCAATTATCTTGTGGAAAAAAATTAGAGCTGCCACTGCGATCGATAAGAAAATTTCTCTATCTTCATTAATTTTTGAAGTATTCGAATAAAATTTACAATGAAGTGAAATGAACTTGTCTCATT
Organism: Aleiodes sp. PSUC_FEM 10030003; assembly: GCA_018902275.1. Lineage (NCBI taxonomy): Eukaryota > Metazoa > Arthropoda > Insecta > Hymenoptera > Braconidae > Aleiodes > Aleiodes sp. PSUC_FEM 10030003. The sequence goes on from JABSMS010003291.1 coordinate 9,437, forward strand.
TTTCCAATTCACTACTCAATTATTAATTGATAAAGCCAAAATTATTTTCATCCTCTTCAATAAACCAGTTATCCAATGAAATTCCAACTATTTCATAAAGAATAAACTTTATTGATTTTAAACACCTGCGGAATCACTATCTTTATCTAATCACGATGATTTATGTTGAATTATTTCTTTTGTACGTGAATTTTAGTTTAGAATAGATTGCTACCAACGCAAATTGCAGGGAAACGTGCCGATACTTGTTAACTGAGTGAATGTAAAGTACTTCTTAGTTTCAGTGAAGTGTAGAAAGTGTTTAATATAGCTATGTGAAGTGATTTTAAAGTATAAAACTCAAAAAAATTAAGAGAATCAGTAAAATTCCGTTATTGAAATTATGGCTCACGTTAACTGGGACAATAATTGTGCGTTTATAATTATTTTAATTATGTAATTTATAATATTACAGCGAAGATGAAACATCTTTGGCCGTTGGTGGCGTGGATACTCCTGTCCTCCTGTCCGGTAAGACTAAAAAAAAGAATGACCGGTTTCAGTAATTATTTTTTATAACATATCTCAGAATCTCATCAAGATAAAAAAATCCTCGTAATAACCTTTTTTTCGGAAGGAAAATAAGAGTTATTAAAAATAAATTTCCTTATCCCCCTTAAATTCTGAGATATTAGGAACAAATAATTTCAAGGTTAAACTGATTAAAAATGATGAATGAGACTTCATGAAAAACTATTCTTTATCTGTAACAGGTGGATTCTTTGAAAGGAATCGGACGGGGAGCGAGGCGGGAAGTATTCTTCTTAAATCTTGAGGATGGTTATTTTGGTTGTCAAGTTAATGCATCAAAAGATATACTGCAATTATTGGAATTATCGAGACTGTGTGACGGAAAGAACGACTGTTATTTAGGAGCCGATGAGGATCGAATTACACTCAAGTGTGCTGGTATGTTATTCATTGAAATATCCATTGTTCAAATAATTAATGAAATAATGAGAAATAATTTCATTAATTATTTAAAACAAATAAATTCTTAATATTGCAACAAAATATCGCATGTCTCCATGAAAAACTGAAAGAAATTACAGTCGTGTCGATGACTATGGGAACGACGTGAAGAGTGCATAAAAAACAAACGTAATTTGAATAAAAAGTAATGAATTATGAGAATGCATTGACTCCTGGGCTTGTGCTGTCTTATTCTTATTATTTTTTCGTTCAACTTGTATGGCTTCTTCCGCGTGGGCATTGAATGCTACCGTTATGATACGTCTCTCGTCACGCAGTTTGTGATCCACCAGTCACGCACACATTCCGTGATTTTTTTCTTTCATTACCTTCTTATTAACCAGTTTTGCATCAAACAACTTCATTTTTTCGATAATTATTTTGCGTACAAGAGGCAAACGATGTGAGAAGCGGAAAGAACTTCTAATGAAATTTTTGAACCTTCAATTTTTAGATGATTGTACAAAAGATGACGGGACAAAATGCCAGAATGGAGTGTGCCTCGATTCCGTATGTCACTGCAACGATGGCTTTGGTGGTTGTAATTGTCAAGTACCAGGTAAAGCCATATGAATCAAATAAAAGAAGAGATGTTAAAATTTTATTTTCCTTTTCTATTTTTTATTGAATGATCCCGTTGGGATGCTCAGAAACCACGGTAAATAATGGTTTAACACGACAGCGTCGTAAAACCAACATTTCAAGAAGATAAAATTCTCTCACGTTAAGGAAATATGAAAATTGAAACCCCTCTGTTGTTTTTAAATTTAATTACATTCAAAGTATATGTACAGAAATAAGTTGATTTTATATTTTACTATTTTGTGAATATTTTTATTTAATTTTTTTAGATGAGAATGAGTGTAAGTACAGGCCCTGTGATATTTTTGCCCACTGTACGAACACCCTCGGCGGCTTTCACTGTTCCTGTTTTCCTGGCTATCGCGGTGATGGCTTCACTTGTGAAGGTAAAAGATCGAGAAGAAAACATAATAAAATCATGAAATAAAAAAATACGGAGTATAAACAAAAGGGAAATATTCTGTACTTCCTCATTGTTTCGTTTTATGTCTGCGCTAGGCTTTCCTAGTAACCGTTTGACTAACGGTGTTTATATGTGTATAATCTTACGTATATAATTTTTTCTATTTGACAGACATAAACGAATGCGAGGATCCAAGACTTGCTGGTAGATGCGTTGAGAATGCTGAATGCTGTAATTTACCAGCGAATTTTCTTTGTAAATGTAAGCCAGGCTTTACAGGAGATGGTGAGGTACACTGTGAGGATGTAAACGAGTGTCAATATGATGATACATGTGGTGATAATGCATACTGTCAAAATACTATTGGTAATTTTACATGCAATTGTCAGGAAGGATTTACGGGGAATCCATACAAGAGTGTAAGTCCATAACTTTTCATTCCACTGCGAATGATGATGGTAAAAGAATTTTGCTATCTTCATCTGCATTTGTCTTTCATTATATTTATAAAAAAAATGTAAATGTTATACTATTTTTTAAGTGTCAAGACATTAATGAATGTGAATATGAACACGCCTGTGGCCCCCACGCTCACTGCATAAATCTACCAGGCGCTCATCGTTGTGAATGCCTAGAGGGCTTTGAGGGTAGCCCCGAAGCTGGTTGCATCGATATAAATGAGTGCTTAAGAAATCCATGCGGACGTTCTGCACTTTGTACGAATCTCGACGGAAATTTCAGGTGTTCCTGTCCTGGTGGAATGGAGGGTGATCCTTTCAGCGGATGTCACGGTATTTATATAATGATTCCTTTCAATTCCATGGAATTATCATTTTCATAATCAATTACTACTGTAACTAAGCGATCAATAATAGCTACTCTATCGAATAAAACGATAATAATAATGTTGGTGAAAAAATTACTAATGATTAGACATCAATGAGTGTGAGCTCAACGATCCATGTGGAAAAGATTCGAAATGCGTTAACAAAGAGGGTGGCTTCGAGTGCCAGTGTCTCCAAGGCTATCAGAAAGATCCAGTACTAGGCTGTGTAGATATTAATGAATGCTCAAAAAACAATGCCTGTGCACCAAATGCAAAATGCATAAATGTACCAGGTTCCTACAAGTGTCTTTGTCCACCAGGCTTCGTTGGACAGGGTCTCATATTATGCGAGAGTCAGTAACTGCTTTATAACGAATAATAAACAATATTAAATTTAAAGAGAATAAAAGAATTTACTAATTCTTAACGAATTAATCTATTAACAGATGTTAATGAATGCAAGAAAAATCCATGCGGTGAAAATGCTGAGTGTATCGATACCATTGGAAGCTACATATGCAGATGTAAACAGGATTACACTGGAGATCCATTTAAAAAATGCACTGGTTAGACTAATGCGATACTTTAATACAGAAAATAATTTTTCATCAAAGATCATGATCATCTGATTTTCTTTTCTTCATCGATTTATATCATATAATATTCATGATTGCCTCTGTTATTAGATATCGATGAATGTAATGTATTGGAGAATCCCTGTGGTGTTAATGCAATCTGCAAAAATGCCGTGCCTGGTTACAGTTGTGAATGTCCACCGGGATACAGTGCAAATCCAAGCCCGTCTGTGGCTTGCGATCAGGTAAATTTCCATCACCTTGTGGAAGAAAAACAACTATTAGACAGAGTAGAGAAAAATAATTCGATAGAATTCACATTGCATTCATTTTTTATCACTTAGACCGACGTTACAACGTTATGTAAATCGAACTTTGACTGCATTAACAATGCCGAGTGTATCGAGGGTCAGTGTTTCTGCAAGGACGGTTTCAAGGCTATTGGTGCTGAGTGCGAGGACCTCAACGAATGTACAACGAATCCCTGTGGACCATCATCGGTGTGCACAAATACCCGAGGAAGTTATCACTGCGCATGTGAGACCGGTTTCATTGGTACACCACCACATGTACCATGTAAAGGTATAAAATAACTAAATAAATATCAATAGTTTGTTTTTTTACGTTCATATGAAGCATGAGACGTGATTTTCCTACCCCCAGGACATCTTCCAATGGAAGATCCTGAGCGATGATAAGACTTTGAGCTGGTTATGAGGAAGTTGTAAAGTAGTCTTCCTTATTCAGAAATATAAAATTCTGTCTCTGACTCGACATATTAAGATAATAATCTACTGAGAGTGTTTAATATGTGATGGGTCATGTTCTGAAAATGCATGAGTATTGAAATATTTCTAGCCAACTGAAAAGTGAATTAGAACATGTTTGATCACAGAACAAGTACATCTATGATATTCATGAACTTCTCATTCATCTCTTCTTCTTCAATAATGAAGAATTCTTTGTTAACTGTGAGATTCGTTTACTTGATAATGAAGAAATTCTTCCAGCTCCGTGTGATGAAGTAACATGTGGCGAACATGCGTACTGCAAACCTGATGGTCACGAAGCCTACTGCATATGCGAGGACGGTTGGACCTTCAATCCAAATGACATATCAGCCGGTTGTGTTGGTTAGTATCTCCATAAAATATCATCATCGTTATGCAATTTACCGACACTACCTATAAATTACAGATATAAATGAGTGCGACATAGTAAATGGTCCCTCGGGACGTTGTGGAAGAAATGCGATATGTTCGAATACACCTGGAGGTTTCACGTGTCAGTGTAAACTTGGTTACTCTGGTAATGCATTCAAGCAGTGCCTTGGTATGTTATTTTTTTAGCACAAAATATGTGAGAAACCTTTGTAGTAAAGAAAAAAAATACAAAAAGATAACATGAGTAATCATTCGTGGTTTGTTTTTAAGATGTGGATGAATGTGCGAGGGTAGACGCTTGCGGTCATGGAGCAACATGTACGAATACCGAGGGTGGATACAATTGTGTTTGCCCTGAAGGCACGATACCAGATCCTGATCCATACATTAAATGTGTTGGAGTTGTTACTTGTGAATTGGATGCTGATTGTCCAGGCAATGCTATTTGTGATCCACAAAAGAGATGTCTGTGCCCAGAACCAAATGTTGGAAACGATTGCAGACGTAAGTTGTAATTTTTTCGGGAATTAACCTTGAAAGAATAGGATTACTATATCAGTTCATTCCAATTTCTGTGCAGATCCATGTGAAGATGTTTCCTGCGGTCCGAACGGTCATTGCATGCTCTTGAATGACATCGCTACGTGTCTTTGTAGTAATGGATACACAGGAAAACCTGGAATTAAGGGCGGTTGTACAGATATCGATGAGTGTGCTGGAAATCCTTGCCCACCAGGGGCAATTTGTAATAACGAGGCTGGATCCTTTTCCTGCCAATGTCCGAGTGGAACGACTGGTGATCCCTACAGTGGCGGTTGTAAAGAATCTGATTTACCACATATCTGTGGGCCAAGCAAACCTTGCCCTGCTGGTGAACAGTGCATCAAGGACGAATTTATTGGTAGTAGTGTTTGTATATGTCAGAGAGGATATAATAGGGATCATGAGACCGGAAAATGCAGAGATATTAATGAGTGCATGGAACACAGAGATAAACCCGCTTGTGGTATCAACGCAATTTGCAAAAATTTGCCAGGAAGTTATGAATGTCAGTGTCCATCTGGATTCAACGGAAATCCATTTACTCTTTGTGAAGGTGAGACCCATTAAAAACAAGCAATTTTCTCCAAAGATTACAGGAAACTTCTATCTTTCCTTTTTTTTTATAAAACATTATCTATAAGATTCTCATGGATTTATTGATCTTATATGTTCTTTCTTGTTCTCTTTCGCTGCAGAATGTAACAGCATCGAATGTCAATGTCAGCCACCATACAAACTCGTAAATGGTGAATGTATGCTAGCTGGCTGCTCAAAAGGTGAACCCTGTCCGTCCGGTGCGGAATGTATCACAATAGCCGGTGGAGTTAGTTATTGTGCCTGTCCAAAAGGCTACAGTAGTCGTTCTGATGGTTCTTGCGAAGATATAAATGAGTGCATCGAAGGCCGCCAAGTTTGTGGGTATGGTGCAGAGTGTATAAACATCCCAGGCTCACATGAATGTATATGCCCTCATGGATACGGTGGAGATCCATACAATGGCTTATGTTCACCCGCACAGAAAAGATGCACCAGTGACGCTGAATGTAAATCAAATGAAAAATGTGTACAGCCAGGGGAATGTGTTTGTCCACCACCATTCTATACAGATCCTATAGATGGAAATGAATGTAAAAATCCGTGTGATCGTTTCCCTTGTGGTATGAATGCCAAATGTACACCAAGTGATCCACCAAAGTGTATGTGTGAAACTGGCTACGAAGGAGATCCACAGCATGGCTGCGTTGATGTTAATGAGTGCGCAAACAATCCATGTGGACATGGTGCTTATTGTATAAATAAACGTGGTGATCACATTTGCGAATGTCCTCGTGGTACCGTCGGTGATCCTTATGTGGGTGGGTGCACTGGTGCCATTCAACCGCGTCAAGAGTGCTCAACGAACCATGATTGTGAGAATTATTTAGCTTGCATTCAGGGTAGTTGTGTAAATCCATGTGAAAACGTACCATGTGGGCCGAATGCTTATTGTGAACCTGATAAACATGCTCCATGGTGTCGTTGCGTCGTTGGATTTACAGAAGGCAAAAATAGTGAATGTGTCTCACAGTGTGATGGATTTGTTTGCGGTGCAGGAGCACAATGTATCGTTTCTTATGATGGTCCAACGTGTAAATGTATCGAGGGATTTATGGGAAATCCATTCCCAGGTGGTCAATGTATTCCTGATGTCTGCTCTCAAGAAGTACCATGTCTCGAGCCAAGTGTCTGCATTAGTGGCCGCTGTAAAAATCGATGTGAAGGTATTGTTTGTGGTATTGGTGCTACTTGTGATCCTCAAACGAATAAATGTGTTTGCAATCCTTACTTCGTCGGCAATCCGGATCTCCTGTGTATGCCGCCTATAGAACCACCTAAATGTCATCCAGAGTGTGGGGCCAATGCCCACTGTGAATACGATTTCCCTGAATTCAAATGTATCTGCAATCCAGGAACCACTGGTAATCCGTATCAAGGTTGTGGACCCCAGAAAAAGTCTGAATGTACTACATCATTATGTGGAGTCGCCGCACATTGTCACGCAAGTCCAAATGCTATTGAATGTATATGTCCACCAGGTTATGCGGGCAATCCATATATACAGTGTCACGACATCAATGAATGTAATGGGAATGCCTGTGGAACAAATGCTGTATGTATTAATACCATCGGTAGTTATGATTGCCGCTGTAAGGAAAACTTCTTTGGAAATCCATTTATCGGTTGTTCTGCAGTCCAACCTGGACCGTGCACTAATGCAGCAACATGTCAATGTAGTACAGAAGTGGTATGTCCTATGGAGTTCACATGCATAAATGGCCAATGCATTGATAAATGTCATAATGTTAAATGTGGACCAAACGCTGCCTGTCAGGACGGCGAATGCGTTTGTCCTTCTGGTTATACCGGAAATCCAGATGATACAAGGGGATGTCATCTTATTGGCCATTGTTCCAATGATTTCAATTGTGAACCTCAACAGATTTGTTTCCAAGTTGGAAAAGGTGTGCGAAAATGCGTCGACGCCTGTTCGAAGCTTCAGTGTGGACCGAATGCACTTTGTGTTACTCAGAATCATGTTTCTTCATGCTTGTGCATTGAGGGATATGCTGGAAATCCCAGTAATCTTATCGATGGCTGCAAACCAGATCGTTCTGCTGGAACTCCCGCTTGTACTTATAATACCGATTGTCCAGTGGGTCATATCTGTCTTTTGGATAATGGTGTCCATCAGTGCGTCAATCCTTGTAGCAGTGTGGTATGTGGAGCTCATCAAAAATGTGTCGCCGATGCCACAGGACATATTTGCAGGTGCGAAGATGGTTATGAATGGAATCCAATATCATCCAATTGCGAAAAACCATCAGTACCAGATTGCATACATGATGAGGATTGTCAATCTACGGCTGCTTGTCGGCCAGATGCTTTGGGTGTTCTTAAATGTGTTCCAATCTGTCAAAGTTTCACTTGCGCCCCGAACTCTCATTGTGTGGCAAAGCACCATCAAGGTAGCTGTGAATGTCTGGCAGGTTTTTCTGGAAATCCAAATGATCGCAGGGGATGTCAAAGTTCTCGGCAGAATAGGTGTACAACAGATTCTGAATGTTCTGAAGATCATGCTTGTAGGTCATCTGGAGATATTTTGATTTGTCAACCGGTGTGTAATTTCGTAACCTGTGGACCAAACGCACTGTGTGCCGTTAATAATCACATGGCTAATTGTGAGTGTCCACCAGGATTGTATGCAGGAGACCCGAATGATCCCACAGCTGGTTGCAAGGCAGTTCCATGTGTCTATAATATTGATTGCCCACCAACACAATTATGCAATCGTTTGACTCATAGTTGTCACAATGCTTGTGATGAAAATTCCTGTGGAACGAATGCAGTTTGTATTGCTGATGAACATCGTGCTATTTGTCAATGTCCCCCAGGATTCAAACCAAATCCAGTTGCTGATGTTGATTGCGCTGCAGTAGAAGCTTGCAATCCAAATCCTTGTCATCCATCAGCTGTTTGTGTTGTTGGAGCTAAAGATTCACCTGTATGTCAATGCCAGGCGGGATACGTCGGAGATCCATATGATGCAGGCTGTATCCCTGAAGGAGCATGTCTGACAGATAAAGACTGTCCAATTCATTCTATTTGTCAGCATCATCGATGCTTCAATCCTTGTGAGGGTGCCTGTGGACCCAATGCAATTTGCCAGATTGTTAATGGTGAACCAACTTGCAAATGTATTCATCGCTTTATTCCATCTCTCGGAGGCCCTCAATATGGCTGTGTCAGAACCACAAATTATTGTTCATCAATAGCTGACTGTATTGATGGCAATTGTCTAGATGGCCAATGTAAAGCTGTATGTAGATCTGTTCAAGATTGTGCTGCAGGAGAAAAATGTATCAACAATGTTTGCGTGGTTCCATGTGTTACACCGAGTCAATGCCAGGCAGATCAGACTTGCCATAATGGCATCTGCATTCTCGGCTGTCAGAGTAATAAACATTGCCCTGTCCATCAATCTTGTATCAATAACAAATGTCAAGATCCATGCGCAAGAGATAATGTATGTGGTCCAAATGCAATCTGTAGTTGCATCGATCATAATACACAATGTGTATGTCCAGATGGTTTCCAAGGTAATCCAACACCGCAAGAGGGTTGCGTTAGAGTTCCAAACGTGTGTTTATCAGATCGTGAATGTCCCACACAACATCAATGTGTCGATGGTTTCTGTCAATGTACCTGTACATCAAAAGTAAATTGCGCAGACGGAGAAAGATGTAAAAATGGTTTCTGTAATAAAATTTGCTACGGCGATGTTAATTGTTTACCCGGAGAACACTGTATTGATGGAACTTGTGAATTTGGATGTACATTAGATGCTGGATGCCGGAGTGATGAAGTTTGCATTAATGGTAAATGTCGATGCAGTCACGGTTTTATTGCAGCAGGTGATAAATGTTCAGATGTTAATGAATGTGATGAGAAACCATGTCACCCGTCAGCTAAGTGTATTAATCTTCACGGTAGCTACAGATGTGTTTGTCCCTACGGTACTGCTGGCGATCCTATTGGAACTGGTTGTTTAACACCTAATCAATGTCAAGACAATAATGATTGTATTGATTCCCAAGCCTGTATCGAGCATAAATGTAGTGATCCATGTTCAATAGTTGATTGCGGAGATAATACTATCTGCTCAGTTATCGATCACGAAGCAGGATGCCAGTGTCAGCCAGGATATATAGGTGATGCTTCCGGCTGCTTCAAAGTTGAGTGCTCTTCAGATACTGATTGTCCAAGTGACAAATATTGTAATGCTGAGAGTAACAAATGTGCAAGTCCCTGCAATAGGATTAATTGTGGTTATGGAAATTGTGTGGCAATTAGCCATAATGCTATCTGTAAGTGTCATCCAGGGTTTGAATTGATTGGTGATGTCTGTGTGGACATCAATGAATGCCTACAACATCCATGTCATTCAAGTGCGGTCTGCCTCAACGCTGAGGGTTCATACATATGCAGCTGTCCTCATGGACTCGTTGGAGATCCAATCGAAGCAGGTTGCAAACGTCCGGGTGACTGTTTCAGTGATGCAGATTGTCCTACAACCGCTGCATGTATTGACAATATTTGTAGGAATCCCTGTGATGTCAAAACTACTTGTGGTCATAATGCAAATTGCCATGTGCGGAACCACATCGCTTTATGCAGGTGTCCAGTACAAAGTAGAGGAGATCCAAAAGTCGAATGTGTCAAGTTTGAATGTAATTATAATAGTGATTGTGGGCCATCCAATGCATGCTTTGATCATAAATGTGTTGACCCGTGCTCATTGCCGAATGTTTGTGGCCACGGAGCTGACTGTTCACCATTGAATCATTCAGCAGTATGCACTTGCCAACCAGGTGGTACTGGTGATCCAAATCTCGGATGTACTCCAGTTCAGTACTGTAAGACTGATAGCCAATGTCCAACAGGAGCAGCTTGTAATGGTGGTATATGTACATCGCTATGTACAACAGTGAGAGATTGTATTGCTGATCAATTGTGTATTAATGGGCTCTGCAGACCAACCTGTAGATCAAATTCTACTTGCCCAGAATATCAATATTGTTTGAATAACATTTGTGTACAAGAATTCCGTTGCAATAATGATGAAGATTGTGGATACGACGAAAAATGTATCAAGAATAGTGTTGGACAAGCGGAATGTAAATCATCATGTGAATTGATTCTCTGTGGACGAAATGCCCAATGTAGAACTGATAATCATAAAGCAACTTGTACTTGTGATCACGGATTCTTCGGCGATTCTTATGATGAGAAAATGGGTTGTCAGCCAATCGAATGTGAACATCATGCCGAATGTTCTGATGAAAAGATTTGTGATCATCATAAATGCCGCATTGCATGCTTAGCACATAATCCATGTGGAGTGAACGCTATTTGTACTGCACGAAATCATGGGCAAATATGTACTTGTCAGCCAGGTTATACCGGAGAACCAACCCAAGGATGCCATTTGATTGATTTCTGCGCAGCATCACCATGCGCACCTGGTGCAGTATGTACGAATTCCCGTGGATCATTTAGATGTCATTGTCAGACTGGTACTGTTGGAGATGCATACAATAGTGGATGTCAACAACCAGTTGAATGTCTTGATGACTTTGGCTGTCCATTAACCGCAAAGTGCATCCAAGTAAATGGAGTACCTAAATGTGCCGATGTCTGTTCGAGAATTAATTGTGGACCGAATGCAGAATGTAGTGCGAGTGAACATGCAGGGACTTGTCGATGTCGTGCCGGATACGAAGGTGATGCTAATGATTCGCGAATTGGGTGTAGGCCACAACCAATTGCATGCACCCACTTGAGTGAGTGCCCTTCCAATCATTATTGCTATGAGAATGTTTGCCGACCATCTTGTCAATCAGCTGAAGAGTGCAACCTTTCGGATGTATGCCTGAATGGCCAGTGTTTGGATCCTTGTAGTATTAGAGCTGCTTGCGGCATTAATGCTGATTGTCGCGTAGCCAATCACATAAAGAGCTGCAGCTGTCCTCCGGGCTTTACTGGAACTTCTGATGTCGAATGCGTCAGATTACCAGTTTCTTGTCATGGAACTGAGGATTGTAACGTCGGTAATACTTGCAGGGATAATGTTTGCTTACCTATTTGCTCGTCCGATAATGAGTGTGCATTCAATGAAAAGTGCATCAGAGGAAATTGTTTATTAACTTGTCGTCTTGATAATGACTGCTTCTTAGGACACATTTGTTTACACAATATGTGCTCTTATGGATGTCGTGCTGATGAAGATTGTAATGCCAATGAAGCATGTTCTGGTAACAAATGTGGCAATCCTTGTGAAGTTACACCTTGTGGCCCTAATGCAAAATGTACAGTAATCAATCAGAGAGCATCTTGTACATGTCCAAATGGATTTATTCCAAGTCCATCACCAAGAATTGCATGTTTGAGAACTCCCGGACCCGTTTGTCAAGCAAATAGGGATTGTGCTTCTGGTATGGCTTGTGTATCGGGTACTTGTTCACCAGTATGCTCATCAGATGCCAATTGTTTGAGTAACGAACGCTGTGATGCATCAGGAATCTGCAGATCCTTATGCAAACAAGATGAGGATTGCAGAAGCGGGGAGATTTGTGAGGGCTTAGTATGTCTCATTGGATGTCGTGCTGATTTAGAGTGCCCTGAGAATTTAGCTTGTATCAACAATCAGTGTATCAATCCCTGCAGTGTTCCAAATTGTTGTGGAACGAATGCTGACTGCTTTGTGGCTAATCATCAGAAACAGTGTAGTTGTCCGCTACCACTGATAGGAGATCCTCTGATTGGGTGTCATAGAAATTTCGTACCATGTTCTTCAGAAACCTCTTGTCAACCAGGACATGTATGCTACGGAGATGTCTGTTTTGCGGCATGCCGAAGTGATGCTAACTGTTTGAATGACGAGCGTTGCGACACAGGAGTTTGCAAAGCCATCTGTAATACCGATGATCACTGTTCGTCGAATCAAATATGTGAAAATCGCATCTGTGAGTTGGGATGCAGGAGTGATCTCTCATGTCCTAGCGATGAAGCGTGCATTAATAACAGATGTCGCAACCCTTGTGAAGGTGGAAAGGCTTGTGGCGACTGTGCTGGTTGCAGAGTTGTTAATCATGACGCACAATGTAGTTGTCCACCGAATTATTATGGCAATGCACTCATCAGTTGTACGAAGTCAATGATACCCTGCGATGGAATCTGTGAATGTGATGAAGCAGGATTTTGCTCTGAAAGTTGTGGAAATCAAGATCATTGCGCATGTGGAGAAGTCTGTGATAATGGAAAGTGTAGAGTCAAGTGTGACTCGAATAATTCTTGTGTCAAAGGTTACATCTGCAATGCTGGTATTTGCATTATTGGCTGCCATACACATCCTGACTGTCCAGAATCATTGTCCTGTACAAATGGCCGATGTGAAGATCCATGTTTGGTTGGTGGATCTCCCTGTGGAATCAATGCCCTTTGCAGAGTGTCAAGTCATCGTGCAGTTTGCTTATGTCCTGAGGGCTATCAAGGTGAACCTAGTCAAGAGTGCTATCAACTCGAATGTCATCGAAATGAAGATTGCGACACTAACAAACAATGTAGTCAAGATGGAGTTTGCACTAATCCTTGTTTACAACATGGTGCTTGTGGTTTCAATGCTCAGTGTCGAGTGGTTGATCGACATGCACAATGCTCTTGTCCACCAGGACATTACGGAAACCCCTTGATTAATTGCAAGCCAGGTAAGTAACGATTTGATTACAGATAAGATCCTTAGCGTCTGACTTTCGGAAATTAATCTATGATCTTTTAAAAAAACTTTCTGCAGGTGGTGACGAATGCTTGAAAAGACCATGCGGAATCAATGCTAAATGTCGCGAAACCGCGAACGGTTTCGATTGTATATGTGATTCTGGCTGTTACGGTGATCCTCATCAGGCATGTATATGCAAAGGACCAGATTTGTGCCGAGAAACTAGTTGTGGGGTGAACGCTGCTTGTAGAATATACAGAAACCAACCGCAGTGTTATTGTCCACCGGAATATCCTGCGGGTGACCCTCTCCATGCCTGTAAGATGATATAATATCTCAAATACTTCACATATTCCATTGTTTCTCACTCCTTTCTGATGATTTTAATGAAATCGTAGGCAGTGCAGATAAAAGCGCACTTGATTGTCGAACGATAGGTTGTGGAAAAGGTGCTGAGTGTATTCGAGATGGCCCTATTTTCATCTGTAGATGTCCACCAGGTAGTGCTGGTTCGCCGGATCTCGAATGTAAAATAGGTAAGTGAAGCAATATTGTAACCAAATTATTAACAATTCAAAAAGAGATGAGGTAGCACAGTACTCACTGTAACAAAATTTCTCGTTAAATTCCAAAATTCAAAGAGCACTAATGATAATCCAGTTGAAAATCGCGTGGTAGCTTGTTTGTTAATTAAATTTTACTTACTCGTGTTCGTTGTAGAAATATTCCTTAGTTTTTAAAGTGATCATTAATGCAGTGGAGTTTCATTAACACTGAGAGACAGATGTGACTCCCTGAGTGCGTAAAGAATTATTCTCTAAAGAAACTGTATTTTCATTAAATCTATTTTTGGAAATTCTGATCTGAAGAACATAGGAATCAGGGATAATTTTTTTGTATATATTTTTTTATTCTCCGTGTTTTGTACATAGTGTTTTTTACACATCCATGCGTGTCTCACATATAACCGCGTATGATGAGTTTTTTCTTATTTCATCAATTCTTTGGGGAAATATTATACTCTGATTTGATGTTTCAACATTTGAGTAGCTAATATTATTTTCCACTGTTAATGAATAGAAAATTGATGAACAATGAGAAAAGACTTTGCATATACACCACATGCTTGAAACAATTCCCACGAAGGTCGTGTCTACAAGTATATATTGATATATATACATATGTTCCATATAAAACCAAATATACATTATTTTCTTATACATTATTTCAAAGTCTGTCTCGGTGGGGCTTGTGTTGTAAATATACGCCTGGCTATCGCTACTGAGGAAACAATCGGCCCAATAGTTGAAATGTTAATTTATGTCCGCGAAAATTTTAATAGAAAAAAACTTCTTTCTCACCACCACATTAATGTAAAAAAAAACAAAGATCACACATCAAAGCATGCGGTTTTGTGTTATCTGTGAGAAAGTATTATTTGAATCAAAAAAATTTGATATTTTCTCTCTCAAAAAACACCAACATATACATTTCTTATAAATGCTTTTTTTCTTTTTTTTCCTGTCCTCCTCGCCCCTCTTCAATGCACAAAAATAAAAAAAAATAAAAATAAAAAAACACAAAAAATTATTCGAAAATAAAAGAGAGAGAATGCACAAGTGACTCGGAGTGTCCGAACGAGAAAGCCTGTATAAATCTCCAGTGTCTGGATCCATGCGCTTTACGAGGCGCCTGTGGCAAAAATGCCCTGTGCCGTGTAGTACTTCACAAACCCCGCTGCACATGCCCACAGTGTTACGTTGGATCACCCCAGACATCTTGCAGACCAGATCCAAAATGTCAATCCGAGCATCCACGTCCAACAGAACCAATCATTGGTTGTAGAACGGACACAGACTGTCCAGAAAGTCTCTCATGTTATGGTAAAACTGGCGAATGCCGTGATCCATGCATAACAAATGGCAATTACAATTGTGAATCAAACAAACGTTGTCAAGTACGTGATCACCGTCCAATGTGTGTTTGTAAACATGGTTTTGTTGTGAATGATGTTGGTGAATTGACATGTGCCCCTGATACATCTTCATGTTCACGTGACGTAGATTGTCCATCAAATGCTGCTTGCATACATGGTAAATGTCAAAATCCATGCACAAATGGTAGAAACAAAAATGGACCATGTAGCGATGGAAAATTATGTGACGTACTTGATCATCGTCCAATTTGTATCTGTATGAAAAATTGCAATCCCACATTATCAATATGTCTACGCGACAGCGGCTGCTCAACGGACATGGCATGCCGTAATTATAGATGTGTGGATCCGTGCAGCATCGCCAACTGTCCTGCCGATGCACCCTGTTACGTCGAGGAGCACAGGCCCATCTGCAAGTTCTGTCCCCCTGGCTTCGTGCCCGATACTAAATACGGATGCATGAAAGGTAAAACATAAAAAAAAAACAACAAAAACACTCACACACCATCATTATCATCAATAAAATCGAAAACGACGGACAGAATGCTACAAAGACATTTACGTTACCATTTTTGTCATCATTGCTTCACTTTGAACAAAACAAAATGCGACATAGAAGAATGATATTGAGATAAATCAAATTTACTTTGTCCGGGCGACTGTTTCTTCTTTATTCTTTTAGCTTTTCGGATGCCTCTTATCTTTGCATATCCAGACTTCAGAAACGGCAGGATTTTTTTTGTAACTTCTTATAGATGTCCAAGTGTAGCTCCAATAGATTATTTTGCTTTGTGTTTTTTGTTGTCTGGAGGAGCTTCTTTCAGATTACCATATGCTGAAGATCGGATTCTCTCTGCCCTTGATATTGAACCAAAAAGTTACGAATGGTGCTGTACATTGAAGGATTTGCTCTAGCTTCTTCTTCCCTGCCTGGACAACTCATCTGTTTCTCCAATATATCGTCTCATCTTCCGTTACATCTGTCTCTATTCTGATACTTGATTTATCTTTTTTAATTGTAATGAAACTATTTTCGATGCTTCGTTCTTGATGATTAACACAGAAATAAGGCATGTTCTGTAGCTAAAAAATTAATAACTAATTGTACGCCCATTCACATGCGTTGAGTATCGCTTGCTTTCTTGATATCATGCCCTGTTTTTTTCTTTTTTCATCTATCTTTCTTTTTTTATAACTTCAGCCAGTTGATGGGGAGAACAACTATAATGGAATATTATTTTTCTGGATTTCAATACTACTCCTACATTTTTATGTTGTATCTAAAAAGAGAAGAATTGATAAGTTATTTCCAGCATTATCTGCTGGCTTTGGGCTTTTAAATAATATTCAAGCAACCATTATTCAAATAAATTCACATCCATTTTTTATCTACTAAGGAAAGGAAAAAAATCGATAAAAATGAAACAAACGAAAAATTCTTCCTGTAAAAATTTCAAGTCTTTTAATTTCTACTGATTTTGATAGACGTCAAGTGTACGGCACATGATGAATGTCCAGCACAATTGTCCTGCATCGACGAGCAGTGCCTCAATCCATGTACCTTGGGTAATCCGTGTGACTATGTTGAAGAGTGTCATGTACAGGATCACCGACCTGTTTGTGTCAAGAGTAAGATTCTAGCATTCTGTCTTGAAACTTCTTTAATTTTCAAATGTGTGAGTAAAACTAATAATTTGAAACTTCTAGATGACGAAAAAACTCCTGGCTGTGGATACTGTGCTCTAGGTCACGAATGCGATCCAACAACTAATACCTGTATTAAAGGTTTGTTATCTGCCGTTACTATCTGTAAATATGTATCTGATGTAAATAGAACAAAATGAGTGAAGAAGAGCTTTTCGTGCACCATATATAAAATGACAATGTGATATACACAGATGAGAAAGCATTCGTGAAAATTCAGGAATCACTTTTTATGATCAACTCGAAGTAACTACATTTTGTTCGTAATTCTCTTGTCATTTTTTTTGTTTTCAATACACCTTTCATTATTTCCACTTCGAGTTGTGCACGGGGTCTATATGGGCACTTCCGCCTTTCTTCTTTTCTATTTGTTATGTATAGCCGGTTGCACCAGTGATAGGGACTGTGCGCTGACAGAAACCTGCGTAGGCCACATATGTCAGGAGCCGTGTCTCATCAGGAATCCATGTGTTGTTCACGCTGTCTGTATTAACACCAATCACGGAACTGATTGCAGTTGCGAGGAAGGCTATCATGGAAATGGATTCAGCTTATGTAGCCCAGGTGAGTTTACTCGAGGAATCATTTTTCTTAGATGATTTTACTTCGACGATTATGGTTTGATTGACATAAACCTTTGAAACCATTGTTTATGATAAATTTGATTTCAGTATCAAGTGTCGATGACGTGTGCCAATATAATGAAGATTGTCCACCCCATAAGTACTGTGATCGTTTGAATCGACGTTGTTTGAATCCGTGCTCTGAAAACAGTTGCGGTGATAACGCAGAATGTTATGCTGAAGATCATGCTGCACGATGTAAGTGCCCTCCGGGTACAGAAGGTAATCCGCAACTGGCCTGTGAGACTATCACTGGGATAAATCCATGTGTACCGAATCCATGTGGTTCTGAGGCATTGTGTGAAGCTGATAATGGGGCTCCAATCTGCTTCTGTCCGAAAGGTATGACTGGAAATCCATTCGAACATTGTATCCCAGAGGGTGATAACTGTCAAGGAAATCCCTGCGGTGCGAATTCCGGCTGTCGCGTAATTGCTGGCGAAATCACGTGTTTCTGCTTACCGGGCTATGAAGGAAACCCGCCTAACTCTCTCTGCACAATACCGGAAAATCCCTGTGAACCATCACCATGTGGTCCAAATACAAGATGTAATATCTTGCAGAATGGCATAGCAAAGTGTACCTGTCTCCCAGGATTTATTGAATCTCCAAATACTATCCGTGGATGTATAGAGCAAACTAATCTTTGTGAGCCAAACCCGTGTGGCCATGGTGCTGTTTGTGATGCCTTCCGTCAACCCGTCTGTTACTGCCCTGAAAACACCGTCGGAAACCCTTACAAGAGTTGCATGGAAAATACGATTATTGCCCTCTGCCAACCGGGTCCTTGTGGAGCTAACGCTGATTGCTACATTTCAGAAAATCGCGAGCAATGTTACTGTCAATACGGCTTCATTGGAGATCCTTATACAGGTTGTCATGAACCACCTCTCAGCCCTTGCCAACCAAGTCCTTGTGGTCGAAATGCCATTTGCCGCATCACAGAATCTAAACAAGCCATCTGTGAATGCTCACCAGGAACATCAGGCGATCCTACAAGTTCATCCGGCTGTGACAGTTTTGAATGTACTAAGGATGATGATTGTCTACAAACATTGGCGTGTATTGGTTACAAATGTCAGAATCCATGTTTAGGTGCATGTGGTGTTCACGCCAATTGTCTTGTAGAGTTACATCATCCAGTATGTCATTGTCGTGAAGGTCTCTTCGGCAATCCAATGCACCGATGTTCGCAGCCAATGAATCCAGCTCCACCGAAGTCACCTTGCTATCCAAATCCGTGCGGTCACAATACAGGCTGTCAAGTACTGCAAGACCGTGCAGTTTGCTCTTGCCTCCCGAGCTTTCTGGGAGATCCTCACACAGGTTGTCTTCCAGAGTGTACCATGAATTCTGATTGTCCCAATGATAAAGCTTGTTTAAACATGAAATGTGTGAATCCATGTTCATTGGGAAATATATGTGGTGTTAATGCAGATTGCCGGGTCTCTTATCACACAGCCACTTGTACGTGCAGCAGAAATTATTTTGGGAATCCATTCATAATGTGTACAAGAAAAACAGCAATTACTGTGAATCCACAATCAAATATTACACTACCTTGTTCACCATCTCCATGTGGGCAGTTCGATTACTGTGAGGCTTATAATGATCAAGTTGCAATGTGTGGTGGTTGTGATATTCATAATGCTGCTTGCAAACCTGAATGCCTTTGCAATAGTGACTGCCCATTCGATCACGCTTGCATTGGATGGAAATGTGCTGACCCATGTCTAGGAACGTGTGGTATTAATGCAAATTGTGAGGTCATCTGGCACGAACCTATTTGTACTTGTCCAACTGGCCTTTATGGAAATCCATATCAAGGATGTATTCCTGAGGATGACCACCGAGATCCTTGTAGTGTTACTCAGTGTGGTGCTAATGCAATCTGCAGAGAAAAGGGAGGTGCGACAACTTGTGAATGTTATGATGACTTTTTCGGAAACCCATTGATTGCTTGTCACGCCGAATGTTTGCAAAATTCTGACTGCGCTCTAAATACCGCGTGTATAAATCATAAGTGCATAGATCCATGTGTTGGTGCATGTGGAAGTGGTGCTTTCTGTGAATGCGTCAATCACAATCCAGTTTGCTATTGCCCTCCAAACATGGCAGGAGATCCATTTGTGCAGTGTTATCCACATAAGGATATAGGACTTGGACCAAGACCTTCAAATCCATGCGATTCATCACCATGTGGACCATATAGCCGATGTTTGGTATCCCAAACGGGCTTTGCCTCATGTTCGTGCCTGCCTGAATATCGTGGCAGCCCACCATTCTGTAGTCCAGAATGCATTGTCAGCTCCGATTGCCTGCAGATACAAGCCTGCATCAATAAGAAATGTGTCAATCCATGTAATGGCATTTGTGGCCACGGCGCACTCTGTTCAGTAACTAATCACAATCCAGTATGCAGTTGCCCTGCTAATTATGAAGGGGATCCTTTCGTCGCATGTGTTCCATTACCGAAAGAAAATATTGAACCGATTTCACCGTGCCATCCATCACCTTGTGGACCAAACTCTGTTTGTCAGATCAAGATGGGTAGACCTGTTTGTTCATGTGGAAGTACATTTATTGGAAGTCCTCCAAATTGTCGCCCAGAATGTCTCATCAGTCAAGAATGTCTTACGGATCAAGCATGCGTGGCAAATAAATGCATTCAGCCGTGTCCTCATAGTTGTGGTCCAAATTCTGACTGTGTTGTTGTCAATCATACGCCTTACTGTTCCTGCAAAATAGGTTATGAAGGAGATGCGTTCGTTGGATGTACTCCTACGATAGAGCAACCATCCATACCTGAAGATCCTTGCTCGCTATCACCGTGTGGAAACAATGCCATTTGTAATGTAGTCAATGGCGCTGCAAAGTGTACATGCATACCTCCATACATTGGGAATGCTTATACCAGTGGATGTCGACCTGAATGTATGATCAATTCTGATTGCGCAAACCACTTGGCATGTTTGAACCAACATTGCAGAGATCCATGTCCTGGAATTTGTGGATTCAATGCCCAGTGTGATGTCTCGAATCATATTCCAACCTGCTATTGTTTACGAGGATATTCTGGAGATCCATTCGTTAGCTGCAAAGTTGAGAAAAGTCCCGGACCAGCTCAAAATCCATGTCTGCCATCGCCATGTGGGCCTTACAGCGTATGTCGAGTAACAAACGATCGTGCTGTCTGTTCTTGCAGCCCCGGTTATCACGGACAACCACCATCTTGCAGGCCAGAATGTCTTGTTAGTTCTGAATGCGCACCACATTTGGCATGTATTAATCAGAAATGCAGCGATCCTTGTCAAGACATTTGTGGGCAAAATGCACTTTGTCAAGTTTCGAATCACAACCCCATTTGTAGTTGCCCAGAAAAATACGTAGGCGATCCATTCATTTACTGCACAGAGGCACCAAGAGATATACCTTCTATTAACCCATGTGTTCCTTCACCATGCGGACCAAACGCTCAATGCCGTGTTCAAAACGATCGTCCGGTGTGTTCATGTTTATCTGGTATGTTTGGGGCCCCACCAAATTGTAGACCTGAGTGTCTCATCAATCAAGACTGCCCAAACTACTTAGCTTGTGTTCAAAACTCATGTTTGGATCCGTGCATTGGTTCTTGTGGAATAAATGCCAATTGTATTACGAGGAATCACCGTCCAATCTGTCAGTGCCAAGATGGGTATGAGGGAGATCCATTTGCAGCATGTAATCCAAAAGTTATGATACCATTAGAACCACCGAGTCAACCATGTAATCCATCACCTTGCGGTTCAAATGCAGTCTGTAATGAAAGAAATGGTGCTGGATCTTGTACATGCCTGCCAGATTACACTGGTGATCCTTATCAAGGCTGCCGACCAGAGTGTGTTCAAAATTCTGACTGTCCTCATTCCAAAACGTGTATCAACAATAAATGTAGAGATCCTTGCGAAGGTGCTTGTGGACTAAATGCATTATGTCAAGTATTCAATCATCAACCTTCCTGCAGCTGTTTGACTGGTCACACTGGAGATCCATTAACTGCTTGTTACATTCCTCCAGATGTACCTCCAAGTCCACAAGATCCTTGTGAACCATCACCATGTGGACCTTACAGTAATTGTCGAGTAATCGATTCTCACGCAGTTTGTTCTTGTCAACAAAATTACATTGGAAGCCCACCAACATGTAGACCTGAGTGTGTTATAAGTGCTGATTGTGCACAAAATAAGGCATGTATTAACCAGAGATGTGAAAATCCATGTTTAGGAACTTGTGGAATAAATGCCGTCTGTCAAGTAATCAATCACAATCCAATATGCACTTGTGGTACTGATTACACCGGTGATCCATTCTCCGGTTGTATCCAAAAGGAGCCCAGAGTACCTATGCCAGGACCAAACGATAATCCTTGCGTGCCATCACCTTGTGGACCAAATTCTCAATGTCGATCCATTGATAATTTTCCAGCATGCTCTTGCCTTCCAAATTACGTAGGAAGAACTCCAAACTGTAGACCGGAATGTATTATAAACGAGGAGTGCCCGGGTAATCTTGCTTGTCAAAATGAACAATGTACTGATCCATGTCCGGGCTCGTGCGGTGTTAACACTTTCTGCAATGTTGTTAAACATAATCCAGTTTGCAACTGTCATCCAGGTTATACAGGAAATCCATTTATAGAATGCAGACTTCAGCCACATGAGCCTACAACAACGGAAGCATCAAGAACACCATGTAACCCATCACCATGTGGTGCCAATGCGATATGCAATGAGAGAGATGGTGCAGGATCTTGCACATGTATGCCAGAATACTTTGGAGATCCATATATTGGTTGTCGGCCGGAGTGTGTAACAAATAGTGAATGTGGTAGGACGAAAGCATGCTTAAATAACAAATGCATAAATCCATGTACTGGCACTTGTGGCTCCAATGCAAACTGCCAGGTTATCAATCATGCACCATCGTGTACATGCTTAGCTGGATATACCGGTGATCCAACCAGATTATGTGAACCCATTCCGCCGGCGACTAAATCACCAATTATTGATCCATGTGATCCATCACCTTGTGGACCGAATAGCAACTGTCGAGTTCTGAATGATCATGCAGTCTGCTCATGTAAGACTGGGTTCATTGGCACTCCACCTACATGTAGACCTGAGTGCACCATCAGTACGGAATGTTCTAGAAGCAAGGCATGTGTTAATAATAAATGCATAAATCCATGTCAATCAGCTTGCGGAGAGAATACAAAGTGCCTTGTCGTCAATCACAGTCCAATTTGTACATGCGCTACTGGCTATACTGGAGATCCATTCTTCCATTGTTCCAAGAGTGAAATCTCTGCTCCACCACCACCAAAAGACGCTGGAGATCCGTGTTTACCCAATCCCTGTGGTCCAAACTCACAGTGTAGAGTGATAGGCTTTCAGCCTGCTTGTTCATGTTCACCTGATTATATCGGGCGACCACCCAATTGCCGACCTGAATGTACGGACAATTCGGAATGCCCATCTACTGCTGCTTGTATCAATCAACGTTGTAAGAATCCATGCCAAGGAACTTGTGGTGAGTTGGCAAGATGTTCAGTTCTCAATCATCTTTCAGTATGTTCTTGTCCGGAAGGATACACAGGTGATCCTAGTATCAGATGTTTACCACATCTTCCATTAATACCGGAGCCAGAACAAAATCCATGTTCACCGAATCCCTGCGGTCCTCATGCTCAATGTCGAGAACGGAATGGAGCAGGTGCATGTGCCTGTCCACCAGATTTCATTGGGGATCCGTACGACAATGTTAGAGGATGTCATCGAGAATGTGAAACGAATAATGATTGTGTATCGCATTTGGCTTGTGTTGGTTTCAAATGCACAGATCCTTGCCCTGGTGCTTGTGGGACACTTTCCATCTGTAATGTTGAGAATCATGTACCAAGATGTACATGCCCAGCTGGTTATACTGGAGATCCATTCTACGCATGTAATTTAGAACCAAGGGAAGTACCGAGACCAGAAGATCCATGCTCACCTACACCATGTGGTCCCAACAGTAAATGCAGAGCAATTAATGGTCAAGCTGTGTGCACCTGCTTACCGGAATACATTGGTGTACCACCTACATGTCGTCCAGAGTGTATTGTCAACGCTGAATGTCCAGTTCATCTCGCATGTGTTAACAAAAAATGCCAGGATCCATGTCCGAATACATGTGGTGTTCGAGCTCAGTGTGCTGTTAAAAATCACAGCCCGATCTGTACTTGTCCAATCGGTTTCACTGGAGATCCATTCAAACTCTGTGCTCCTCAAGAAGATGTTGTTCCATCAACTGAACGGCCACCTTCTTGTACACCATCACCATGTGGACCAAATTCACAATGTCAAATGGTTTTTGGAACTCCAGCTTGCTCTTGTCTGCCAAATTATATGGGTGCACCACCTCATTGTAGACCCGAATGCACTCTCAGCTCTGAATGTAAGAGCCATCTTGCATGCATCAATCAACGTTGTCAAGATCCATGTATAGGAAGTTGTGGATTTAATGCGCAATGCCACGTCTTGAATCACATTCCAGTGTGTACATGCATGGAAGGCTTTACTGGTGACCCATTTGCCGAATGTTCTCTTGTGCCACCACCAACTGAAGCTCCACGACCTCTAGATCCATGCAATCCTTCGCCATGCGGACCTAACGCAATTTGTCGTTCAGGAGATTGTCAATGTTTACCAGAATATCTCGGAAATCCATTTGAAGGCTGTAGACCAGAGTGTGTCCTGAATTCTGAGTGTCCAAGAGATAAATCTTGTTTACGGAACAAATGCCAAGACCCATGTCCCGGTAGATGTGGACAAAATGCTGAGTGTGACGTGGTTAATCACATTCCCGTCTGTTCCTGTTTACCAGGATTTGTTGGAGATCCCTTCGTAAGCTGCAAAATTCAACCAATCAAACCAGAAAGCAAACAAGACCCTTGTAGTCCATCACCTTGTGGCCCGAATTCTCAATGTCGGAATATCGACGATCGACCTGTATGTTCTTGCCTTCAAGGATATTTGGGCTCACCACCATCGTGCCGTCCTGAATGCATTATGAGTTCTGAGTGTGCGCCAACTCGTGCATGTGTGAACAATAAATGTACAGATCCTTGTTTAGGTTCATGCGGACTTAATGCACGCTGTGAAGTCATTAATCATTCTCCAATCTGCAGCTGTTCACCAGGGCAAACTGGTGATCCATTCAAAAGCTGCTACGATCTAGAAACACCGCTAGAACCTAGAGAACCAAAAAATCCATGTGCTTCTTCTCCATGTGGCCCGAATGCTTTGTGTCAAAACAACAACGGTATACCATCATGTTCATGTCTTCCCAATTATATTGGTACTCCACCATCCTGTCGACCAGAATGTGTCATTAATCCAGATTGCACATCCGATAAAGCCTGCAGTAATTCCAGATGCATTGATCCTTGTCCAGGCAGCTGTGGAGAATTTGCTGAATGCCGAGTTATTAATCATGCCGTAACATGTACTTGTCCATCGGGTTTCACTGGAAACCCATTCGTTCAATGCATCATTGAGAAAGAAGAAACGATAAATCCATGTGAGCCATCACCATGCGGTCCTAACGCCATCTGTCAACAACGGGATAACGCTGGCGCTTGTGTGTGTATCGAAGATTACCATGGAAATCCATATCAAGGCTGTCAACCAGAATGCGTTCTCAGCTCTGATTGCCCAACTAATAGGGCATGTATAAGAAACAAATGTGGTGATCCTTGTCCAGGTATTTGTGGCACGCAAGCCCAATGCTCCGTAATTAATCACATTCCCACATGTACATGTCTACCAGGTTTCACTGGCGATCCTTTCACCTATTGTATTACTGAACCATACCAAGAAGAACCATTGCCTGATCGTTGCAATCCGTCCCCCTGTGGACCCAACAGTCTTTGTCGTGCCATCAATAATCAGGCCGTTTGTACCTGTGAATCAAATTACATTGGAACACCACCCAACTGTCGACCAGAATGTGTTGTCAATTCTGAATGTCCACAGAATCGTGCTTGCCATAAATATAAATGTACAGATCCATGTCCTGGAACATGCGGTTTTGGTGCCAATTGTCGTGTTATTAATCATAATCCGTTATGTAATTGTCCACCGGGAACAACAGGAGATCCATTTACGCGTTGCTACGAGCGAGAGGTTGAGGGTCCCAGTGAAAAACCAACTGACCCCTGTGTGCCTAATCCTTGCGGACTTTATGCAGAATGTCGAAGAGTTGGAGATCAAGCTGCTTGCTCCTGCTTTAACAATTATATTGGATCCCCACCAAACTGTCGACCTGAATGTCTTGTCAATACTGACTGTCCATCTAATCAAGCTTGTATATCAGAAAAATGTAGAGACCCATGTATTGGATCCTGTGGTCAGGATGCTGAATGCAGTGTTCAGAATCACATTCCAACCTGTTTGTGTCGTGAAGGCTATACAGGAGACCCATTCTCACTTTGTACGAGAATTATTGAGCAACCAACAATACCAGAAGACCCATGTAATCCAACACCTTGTGGGGCTAATGCTCGTTGCGATGCTGGGCAGTGTACGTGCTTATCGGAATACGTCGGTGATCCGTATTTAGCTTGCAGACCCGAGTGTACGATTAACTCTGAATGTTCACGTAGTAATACTTGTATCAATCAACGATGTGTTGATCCTTGTCCAGGAACATGTGGAACTGATGCTCATTGTGACGTTGTCAATCATATTCCTACCTGTAGTTGCCCACCAGGAACAACAGGGAATCCATTTTACGCTTGTCGACCATTTACACCAGACCTGAAACCTAGTCAGCCCTGCTCACCGTCACCATGTGGACCAAACAGTTTATGTCGGGTTGTTGACAATCATGCTGTATGTTCTTGTCAGTCTGGTTTCACTGGAAGTCCACCAGCCTGTAGACCTGAGTGCATTGTCAGCTCTGAATGTGCCTTAACTCAAGCTTGTTTGAGTAATAAATGTCAAGATCCGTGCCCAGGCACATGTGGACAAAATGCACAATGTCAAGTTGTCAATCACAATCCAATCTGCAGTTGTCTAGAAGGCAATACGGGTGATCCTTTTACTAGATGTCATCCAAGAATTGGTAAGCAATTATTGTCTTCGCAATCTCCTTTTTTTATGAATCAAGACTTAATAGTCTAGTCAACAACTGCCTTTTTGTTCACCTTTTTTCAGCTGTCTCGGAAAAACACGAATGAGGTGTCATTCGATTCGCAATAGCATGTAGATGATGTTTGAGAAAAATGATGTTCCACTCAAAAAAATTTTAAAAGGTATAGACAATTTACTGAAATAAAAAACGGGGGTTTGGTTTTGTACAAATATCTCGATAACTGATTAAGATTTTTGAAATGTAAAAGCAGATTCCAAAAAGAGAAGGAAATTCCCTACAAAAGAGTCTCGACTCCCGGAACTCTAGCACCAATATTCATAATTTTCCCAGAGGGGTGAAAATACGACCGAAAAGGGGTACTCTGGCTTGTGCAAGCCATGCCTACTTCGGGCACTTTAACAATGAAATTCATTTAAAGATATCACATATGAAAATTAAGGAATAAAAAACTTCAGGCACTCACTGGATAGAAGAATGAACAATAATCCGCCAGCAAAAAAATTGTATCACGATGATCAATTAGTTAAGTAATAGTTGATTAACAATTTTTTGCTGCTTGAATTGTTTATAACTATCGCAATGTTTTCGGGCGGAACTTCATTTTTTTCAAAAAACATCTACATACTATTCCGAATTGAATGACACCTCATTCGTATTTTTCCGAGACTGCTAGAAAAAGTTGAACAAAAAGGAACTTATTGACTAGATTACACATGTATATTCATGTTGCTTTAGAAGATGCAGAGCCAAAACAACCAGTGAATCCATGTATACCGTCACCGTGCGGTCCGAATTCCGAATGCAACGTGCGTGGCGAGAGTCCCGCGTGCTCTTGTAGACAAAATTATATCGGTCAACCACCGAATTGTCGACCCGAATGTACGATCAATCCGGAGTGCGCGTCACATCTCGCTTGTATACAACAACAGTGTCGCGATCCGTGTGCGGGTTTGTGCGGTATAGGTGCTCGGTGTACGGTAATCAATCATCATGCTGTATGTTCGTGCCCAGAGGATTTTACTGGTGATCCATTTACCAATTGTCTTCCAGCACCAAGGGGTGAGTTAAATGATTTTTACTATGGGTTGTTTGCCATTCATGCACAACATTAGATTTTATGGTGTTGGGTTGAAAGGTAAGTGCTTCCTATCATGATTAAAAAGTAGAAGCTTATAAAATAATTTGGAGAGTGCTTGATACGTGATTAATTATGACACGTTTACATGTATCCACGAATAAGCGATGCAGTAGCAGCACTAAGAATATTTATATGCGAATTTCGATATGACACACGCCTGAGTACTCTGAAAGCGATTAACCCGCCTGTCCAAACCCATTTTAAGACATCCAAACACTGGTGGTGGAGCTCTTATTATGGGGCTCATCATTCATTCATATCTAGCCATATAGATAGGATTCAAGTTAACTATAGCGATTAACATACTCACGCCCAGCCAAAGTGAATCCCTAAAACCGCACCATCAAACGCTCAATCGATTACGCCATTAAGGCTATTTCCCTGCCCCACAATGCGAAATAACGCAAATTACCATAATCCTGCAATTAACGCAAGCACAATGATAAGTTTTGATCAATAAGAGGATAATTGAATCGAACTATTGAATACACTTTTAACGCCAGTTGTGCACAGCACGAGCCGCATTAAGAAAAATAGAAATTTTCGCAAGACTCACAATAAAGCCAAACCAACCATTTACCCCTATAGTGCAAATACCAGAAATTAGAAATCCCTGTTCACCATCGCCTTGCGGCTCCAACGCTATTTGTCGAGAATCGAATGGCGCTGGATCTTGTTCCTGTCCACCGGATTATATTGGAGATCCTTACGAAGCCTGCAGACCTGAGTGTTTCCAGCATTCTGACTGTTTTGCCCACCTAGCTTGCCTCAACTCTAAGTGTACAGATCCCTGCCCTGGAACCTGTGGACTCAATGCCCAATGTGTAGTCACCAATCACCTACCGACCTGCCTCTGCAATCCAGGATATACGGGCGATGCATTCAGAAATTGCGCCCTTTCTCGTAAGCCTAAACTTCTATTCTCTAATCAAACAAACTATTCAGAAATACCTATTATTACTCTGTACTCAATCTGTAATTCCTAAATCTTTATCTCAATCCCAGCGATTATCAAGGAAACTGACCCATGTTCACCATCACCTTGTGGACCTAACAGCCAATGTAGGACTACAAACAACCAGGCTGTCTGCTCTTGTCTACCTGATTATAATGGAAGTCCACCCAACTGTAAACCTGAATGTATCACCAATAGCCAATGCCCACAAGACCTTGCCTGCGTCTCTTTGAAATGTATTTCGCCATGTCCAAAACCGTGTGGCATCAATACACAATGCCGAGTAATCAACCACAGTCCAATCTGTACCTGCAGGCCAGGATTGACTGGCAATCCGTTTACAAGATGTTTCGAAATGTCTAGTAAGATTTCAATCCCTTCGTCAGCCCATTATTCCTCAAAAATTTTTACTTAAAACTATTCCAACTCTTTCAGTCAATCAGTCACCACCCCTGAAGGTTCCTGTAGACCCGTGTATACCAAACCCATGTGGATTATACTCTCAGTGTCGTGCTATCACTGGCCTTCCCTCTTGCTCTTGCGATATGAACTATCGAGGATCACCGCCCAACTGCAGACCAGAATGTCGTGTCAATTCTGATTGTCCAATGAATCTTGCCTGTTACAATGAAAAATGTCGAGATCCTTGCGAAGGATCTTGTGGTATTTTGGCGAATTGCGACGTTTATAACCATATTCCGACCTGTACTTGTCCAGAAAGATACACTGGAGATCCATTCCGCAGTTGTCACCTCATTGAAGTGACATGTAAGAATTTCTATAACAATCTTGATAAGCGTCCATATTATTTCACTATAACCAACTAATTTCTTTTCAGCCCCACCTATTGAGACCGATCTTTGTAATCCTTCCCCATGTGGTGCAAATGCCCAATGTCATAATGGTATTTGCATGTGTCTACCCGAATATAAAGGTGATCCATACATTGGATGTCGGCCGGAGTGTGTTATGAATATTGATTGTCCTGAAGATCGTGCTTGCTCGAGAAACAAATGCGTTGATCCATGTTTCGGGACATGTGGACGAAATGCTATATGTAGTGTATTCAATCACATCCCCATGTGCAGTTGTCCGTTAGGGATGAACGGTAATGCGTTCGTTTCTTGTTCTGTCCAACAAGGTATGGCGATAATTTCTACTAGTTTAGATTTTGAAAAATTAAATTTACCACTACCATTAATTTGTTTCTAATCAAATAGACCCCATTGTGACGGATGTATGTAACCCTTCACCATGTGGCCCGAACAGCCGTTGTCAGCAAGTGAACAATCAAGCAGTTTGTACTTGTGTGGCTGGATTCTTTGGTAGCCCACCCACTTGTAGACCTGAATGTACTGTCAGCTCTGATTGCTCTTTGAATCAAGCATGTACCAATCAAAGGTGTATCGATCCTTGCCCTGGCACCTGTGGCATCAGAGCTATCTGTCAAGTAGTTAATCACAATCCAATATGTAGTTGTCCTGCTGAAATGATCGGAGATCCATTCATTATTTGCCAACCAAAACGTAAGCCCTTTCCCAAATAGTTGACTATTTTCTGACTTTATCTCCAGAGCCTAATGTTAATTATTTTATAGCGGCTACTCCTCCAGTACCAGAAAATCCTTGCCAACCGTCCCCATGTGGAGCTAGTGCTGAGTGCAGAGTCATCAATAATTCACCGTCCTGTTCTTGCCTCCCAGATTTTACTGGAAGTCCGCCAAATTGTCGTCCTGAATGTATAAGCAATAGCGAATGTTCTAGTCATCTAGCTTGTATCAATAAGAAATGTAAAAATCCCTGCATTAATTCTTGTGCCGTTAATGCACAGTGCCGTGTTGTGAGTCATACACCCATGTGTGTTTGTCCCAGTGGTTTAACTGGCGACCCATTTACGCAATGCTTTGAGCAACAACGTAGGTTCCATTTTTACTTTTATTAAACATGCATTCTCCAAGTAAATCTTCATCTATCATCATTCAAAACGTTTTAGCAATTCAAATGACGTCAATTTCACCTTGCACCCCATCACCATGTGGAGCAAATGCGATTTGTAAGGAGCAAAACCAAGCTGGTTCTTGTACATGTCTTCCGGAATACATTGGGAATCCGTATGAAGGCTGTAGACCTGAGTGTGTGATAAATTCCGATTGTCCTTCTAATCTTGCTTGCCTTCGGTCTAAGTGTCAAAATCCATGTCCTGGTACTTGCGCTCAAAACGCTGAGTGTCAAGTTATCAATCATTTACCAACTTGTACATGCCTAAGTGGTTACAGTGGAGATCCTTTCCGTTACTGCAACTTTATGCAGATTGAGGGTAACGTATTATGCACTGAAATTTATGAAGATTGCGAAATGGGACAATCATTCCATAATTATTTCAATAGCAGCCCCAACTACACGTGATCTTTGCAATCCAACTCCGTGTGGATCCAATAGCCAGTGTCGAGTAATTAATCAGCAAGCAGTCTGCTCATGTTTACCGCAATACATTGGAAGTCCGCCAGGATGTCGGCCTGAATGCACAGTCAGTTCTGAATGTCTATCGAATCGAGCGTGTATCAATCAAAAATGTACTGATCCATGTCCTGGACCTTGCGGAGTTAATACTGAATGCAAAGTTATCAACCACAGTCCAATTTGCAGCTGTGGACCCTCATTCACTGGAAACCCGTTCACTCGATGTTATGCTGCACCAAGTAAGGAATTTGGAAAAACATAGTGCGAGAAATCAGACACTCACCTAATATTTTTTCAGAACCAATACCATTGCCACCTTCAAATCCATGCGTACCGTCACCCTGTGGACCAAATTCTCAATGTCGTGATATTAATGGATATTCAGCATGCTCTTGTTTACCCGATTTTAATGGTAGTCCACCGAATTGTCGCCCTGAATGTACCATACAATCCGAATGCCCAAGCAACCAAGCTTGCATCAATCAAAAATGTAGAGATCCATGCCCAGGATCTTGCGGAGTACTTGCAACTTGCAATGTTATCAATCATACTCCAGTATGCAGCTGTCCTGAAGGATACACTGGCGATCCATTCACTAACTGTATTCTTCACCCACCATTATGTAAGGAGACACTATTTTCAATTTCGACAACAATAGTTCTAAGCTCACTTTTCCTCTTTTGTAATCAGATGATGATAATATTGTGACCGATCTTTGCGATCCGTCACCCTGTGGTGCAAATGCGCAATGTAGAGATGGCCAATGTACATGTTTACTCGAGTATCAAGGCGATCCATATTTTGGTTGTCGACCAGAATGTGTTCTGAACTCAGATTGTCCATTACATCAAGCATGTATCAAAAATAAATGTATTGATCCGTGCCCAAACACCTGTGGGCAGGGAGCCGTTTGTAACGTCTTCAATCATATTCCAATGTGCAGTTGTCCACCAGGAATGACTGGAAATGCGTTTATGCTTTGTACTCTTGTTCGAGGTAATCATTATTCAAAAGCATTATGAAGCATAAATACGGTGTAGTATTAATGGATTTTATTTCATGCGTGCAGTTCCAGTTATCACTAATCCATGTAATCCATCACCGTGCGGACCGAATAGTCGTTGTCGAGAAAGTAACAATCAAGCCGTTTGCTCGTGTGTTCTGGGTTATATGGGTGCACCTCCAACATGTAGACCCGAATGTACAATTAACTCGGACTGTTCACGAAGTGAAGCGTGTACAAATCAGAAATGTATCAATCCTTGTATTGGTAGTTGTGGTCGTTCAGCAAACTGTCAGGTAATCAATCACAATCCTATATGTAGTTGTCCACCCAGCACGATTGGAGATCCATTTGTCGCATGTCAAACGCAACGTAAGTTGAATTTTGAATCCGAATACATGATAATAGAAATGTGGATGACTGAGAGAATGCACCATCTTTCGATTTCAGCATTGACACCGCCAGTTCAACAAAATCCTTGTCTACCTTCTCCATGTGGACCGAATGCCCAATGCAAAGTAATTAATAATTCATCGTCCTGTTCTTGTCTACCTCAATACACAGGGAGTCCACCAAACTGTCGTCCCGAGTGTATTAGTAATAGTGAATGTTCTAGTCATTTAGCTTGCATTAATCAAAAATGTAGAGATCCTTGCGTTGGTTCTTGTGCGAACAATGCAGAATGTCGTGTAGTCAGCCATACAGCAATGTGTATTTGCCCCAGTGGCTACACAGGAGATCCATTCACGCAATGTATCATTGCGCAGTGTAAGCCGAATTTTATCGATTATTTCATTTCACGTATCGCAAAGTTGTTAAGATAGTGCTCTAATCAGTTTTTCTTTTGGATAGATTTGCCTAATCTTGCAAGCAATCCTTGTATGCCATCACCATGTGGTTCCAATGCAATTTGTAATGAACGAAACGGAGCTGGTTCTTGTAGTTGTCTTCCAGACTATATTGGAAATCCTTACGAAGGCTGTAGACCTGAATGTGTTATTAATTCAGACTGTGCGCCAAACCTCGCCTGCTCAAAATCTAAGTGTAGGGATCCATGCCCTGGCACTTGTGGTGTCAATGCACAGTGTCAAGTGATCAACCATTTACCATCATGTGTTTGTATAAATGGCTTCACTGGAGATCCATTCCAATACTGCTCCCTTGCTGTGCAATCAGCGAAACCTACAGTGACAGAACCTTGTACACCAACACCCTGCGGACCAAACAGCCAATGTCGAGTAGTAAATCAACAACCAGTCTGCTCATGTCTCCCAGACTATACTGGAAGTCCACCAGGATGTCGGCCAGAGTGTACAAGTAGTTCCGGATGTGCTCTTGATCGTGCATGTATTAATAAAAAATGCATGAACCCTTGCCCTGAGCCTTGTGGGAAGAACGCAGAATGCATGGTTTTAAATCATAGTCCTATGTGTTCATGCAAGAATGGATTCACCGGCAACCCATTCACCACGTGCTTCCCAGCTCAATGTGAGTTAATAGATATTAGTGTAAAAACAGATCATAAGATTTACTCTAAATTTTCCACAGCAGTTGTGACACCACCAATCACTCCGCAAAACCCTTGTCTTCCATCTCCGTGTGGGCTCAATTCTGAGTGCCGTAATATTGGAGGAATACCATCATGTATATGTGCTCAAAATTATTTGGGAAGTCCGCCTAACTGTCGACCGGAATGTAGCATTAATTCAGAATGTCCTAGCAATCAAGCATGTTTGAACTCAAAATGCAGGGATCCATGTCCTGGATCTTGTGGAATTCAAGCACAATGTACTGTCGTGAGCCACACGCCGATGTGTTCATGTCTTGAGGGATATACAGGAGATCCATTCAGTAGCTGCCATCCAGAACCCTCAAACTGTAAGAATTCGTATAGTTCATCATCGTTTTATGCATCCATTCCAGTGTTTCTTTAAAAAATTGATTTTCATACAGTGCCACCATCAACGCCCAAGGATCCTTGTAATCCTTCACCATGTGGTCCCAATGCTCAATGCAGAGAAGGCATTTGCACCTGTTTCCTTGAATACACAGGGGATCCATTCATTGGATGTCGTCCAGAGTGTGTTTTGAGTACTGATTGCCCTCAAGCTTTAGCTTGTATGGGCAACAAATGTAAAGATCCGTGTCCAGGCACATGTGGAGTCAATGCTCTGTGTAATGTTTATAACCACATTCCAATGTGCACTTGCCCTGTAGGAACATCCGGAAATGCTTTCTTGTCGTGCTCACCCACTCGAGGTACTATTAAATCTTTTCTTCATGTTACTTCATAGCTTACCTCGATTGAAATAGTAATGACATTATCCTCGATAGAACCCGTGCTTTCAAGACCTTGTGAACCATCACCATGTGGCCCCAATTCCCGTTGCCGTGACGTAAACGGTCAAGCTGTTTGTACTTGCGTATCTGGATACCTAGGAAGTCCACCAACATGCCGGCCCGAATGTATTGTCAGCACGGATTGTCCACCTGCAGAAGCTTGTTTCAATCAGAAATGTGGAGATCCTTGCCCCGGAACCTGCGGCGTTGGCGCCGTTTGTCAAGTTATAAATCATAATCCCATCTGTAGTTGTCCACCAACCTTTTCTGGTGACCCGTTCATTCGGTGTGCCAAAATAGGTAAGGAATCAATGGAGTTATTCATCAATGTAGTAGGAGAGAGGAATCATAATTTTTTATCTTCAGTTGAAGCACCACCGGTACAAACAGATCCGTGCTATCCGTCGCCTTGCGGTCAAAACGCTCAGTGTCAAGTGATCAATGATACTCCATCATGCTCTTGTAATCCAGAATTCATAGGAATTCCACCCAATTGCCGTCCTGAATGTGTTAGTAATGGTGAATGTCCATCCCAACAAGCTTGTATCAACCGAAAATGCAGAGATCCCTGCCCCGGCGCATGTGGAAGTAATTCTGAATGTAGAGTTGTTGGTCATACACCAATGTGTGTATGTCTTACTGGTTTCACCGGTGATCCATTCACGCAATGCGTTTCACAACAGAGTGAGTTCGCAATGTCGATGTTCTGTATTCAATTATTCTTGTACATGAGCAAATAGCTACAACATCTCATAATTTCAGATATACCATCTTATGATATTCAGCCCTGTGTTCCTTCTCCTTGTGGGTCGAATGCTGTATGCAAAGAACGAAATGGTGCAGGTTCATGTTCCTGTTTACCAGACTATTTTGGTAATCCCTACGAGGGCTGCCGACCTGAATGCACAATCAATTCTGATTGTCTACCAAACAAGGCTTGCATTCGATCCAAATGTGTAGATCCATGTCCTGGAACATGTGGTCAAAATGCTATGTGTCAGGTGGTAAATCATGCCCCATCATGCACATGCTTTCCGACCTTCACAGGGGATCCATTCCGTTATTGTTTGAAGCAACCTGACCGCGGTATGATTTTTTAATTTTTGTTACTGTTCAAATATTCCGAAGTTTGTCTTATGTCTCATAAATCAATTAGATGTCGCAGATAATATCCGCGATCCATGCCAACCATCTCCATGTGGTCCCAATAGTGCTTGTAGGATTATCAATGGTCAGCCAGTCTGTACTTGTCTAGCAAATTATATTGGATCGCCACCGGGATGTCGTCCAGAATGTGTCGTCAGTACAGAATGTGCAACAAACCGTGCTTGTATTAATCAAAAGTGTATGGATCCGTGTCCAAATCACTGTGGCAGAGAAGCAGACTGTAAAGTTATCAATCACAGTCCTATTTGTAGCTGTCGGCAAGGATTCACTGGAGATGCATTCATCGCTTGCTTCGAAGTACCACGTTAGTACTATATCAAGATTCAGGTTGAGGCAATCATTTCTTGTAACTGATTCTAAACACTTCTCACCTACAAATTTAGGACCACGGCCATCTCCATCAATCGTACAAAATCTTTGTGTACCATCCCCTTGTGGCTCCTTCGCAGAATGTCGTGATATCAATGGCAATCCATCTTGTGCATGCCAGCAAGGTTATTTAGGATCACCCCCAAACTGTCGACCAGAGTGTACCATAAATCCAGAATGTCCAAGTAATCTTGCTTGCATGCGAGAGAAGTGTGAAGATCCATGTCCAGGATCTTGTGGTATGGATGCTCAATGTTCTGTCATCAACCATACACCAATTTGTACATGCCTCGAGGGATTCACAGGAGATCCATTTACGCAGTGTAGTCCAAAGCCTCGTAAGCATACATTACGGCTATCAATCGATAAGTATACGAAAAATTACGGCAAATTCTAATGAACCTTTTCAGCGGAAGCAACAATGACATCACCCTCTGACCCATGCAATCCATCCCCATGTGGATCCAATGCAGTCTGCCGATTTGGAGAATGTAGCTGTTTACCTGATTATCGAGGAGATGCTCTATTTGGCTGTAGACCGGAATGTGTCGTCAACGGGGATTGTCCCAGAAACCAAGCTTGTGCTAATAATAAATGTCGCGACGTCTGTACCGGAATGTGTGGCTTCAACGCAATTTGTATTGCTACAAATCACATTGCTATGTGTAGTTGCCCATCAGGAATGAATGGCAATGCTTTCATTGAATGTGCACCGATGAGAGGTAAAATCATGGGTTCCCGATTGGTTTTTTCGTATAAGATTCTTTTATCTTATTCGACTATGACTCGAAAATGTATTTTTCTTCTTCATAGATGAAGTTTTTACAAACCCATGTAATCCTTCCCCTTGTGGGCCAAACAGTCACTGTCAAGATATTAATGGCCACGCAGTATGTAAATGTATAGAGAGCTACAGGGGAACTCCGCCAACTTGTAGACCGGAATGTATCGCTAGTACCGATTGTTCTTCATCTGAGGCCTGCATCAACCAAAAATGTCAAAATCCATGCCCCGGCACTTGTGGATTACGCGCAGAATGTTCTGTTATAAACCATAATCCTATATGCAGTTGTCAAAACGGTTTGACGGGAGATCCATTCCTCTCTTGTACTCCAATACGTGAGTTACTCTCCGTTCATAGTCAGCTGCGTCTAAGAAATATTCTCGATGCAACTTTCATTGGTTTCTTTTCTAGCATCTCAACCAACCGAATCAATAAATCCGTGTATGCCATCACCCTGCGGGCCAAATGCACAGTGTCAAGTTGTGAATCAGTCTCCTTCTTGTTCTTGTTTATTGGAATCCATTGGCAGCCCGCCAAATTGTCGACCAGAATGTGTTAGTAACAGTGAGTGTGATAGTAGAATGGCATGTATCAATCAAAAATGTAGAGATCCATGTCAAGGATCTTGTGGATCCAATGCAATTTGTCGAGTTTTCTCACACACTCCGATGTGCTATTGTGACAATAATTTTACTGGAGACCCTTTCGTACAATGTAATGCTGTGCAAAGTAAGTTGCCTAGACGACGGTTTACATTGCATCGTTGACTATTTAGGAACAAATTGAATAATTTCATGTAATCTTCAGATGTAATTGCAACGTCGCCATGCGAACCGACTCCATGTGGAGTGAATGCTATTTGTAAGGAACAAAATTCAGCTGGTTCCTGTTCATGTCTTCCTGATTACTTCGGAAATCCTTATGAGGGTTGCAGACCAGAATGCATCGTTAACTCTGATTGCGTTCCTAACAGAGCGTGCGTAAGATCGAAATGTGAAGATCCATGTCCAGGTACTTGTGCTCCAAATGCAGCCTGTCAGGTGGTTAATCATGCCCCTACATGCATATGTCTTCAAGGATACACGGGAGATCCCTTCAGACATTGCAGTCAAATTCAACAGGATTGTAAGATTGAGCTTATTCTCCTATAAACTTTCCCAGTGAATCAATATATTAATCCATGGAATCTGTTTCTTCAGCATTTTCACCATCAAGAGATGAACCTTGTAATCCATCACCTTGTGGCCCTAACAGTCAATGCCGTGCAGTCAATGGGCAATCAGTATGCTCTTGCCTCCCTAATTATTCAGGAAATCCGCCAGCTTGTCGTCCCGAATGTGTTGTATCCTCTGAATGTCCTTCAAACCGTGCCTGCGTCAATCAAAAATGTGCAGATCCCTGCCCGGGATCTTGCGCACAAAATGCTGCATGTAGAGTCGTGAATCACAGTCCCATATGTTTTTGCAATAATGGTTATACTGGGGATCCATTTACACGATGTTTTATTTCCGAAGGTACGATGATGAATGATCAAAATCTTAAATATGTTAATATACGAAAACTAATACCACGTGCATTACAGCTCCTCCTCCACCTAGTGATGTAGATATTCCGAGAGACCCGTGCATTCCTTCCCCTTGCGGGGCCAATGCGATTTGTCGTTCCGTCGGTAAAACTCCATCTTGTACTTGCCAACCAAATTATATTGGATCACCACCGAATTGCCGCCCGGAATGTGTCATCAATCAAGATTGTTCGAGTAACCTGGCATGCATGGGAGGGAAATGTAGAGACCCATGTCCTGGGTCCTGTGGTTTCGACGCGCAATGTGTGGTTATTAACCATACACCTATCTGCACTTGCCGTGAAGATTTCACAGGAGATCCGTTTTCCGCGTGTAAACCTAAGCCCCATGAACGTAAGAAGAATATTTTATTCTATATCGATGACTCAATGACGGAAGAGTGTGAACGCTATGGAAGTCCTATGGTGATACGCTTTTCCGTTATTAAACTAGCAATATATTCACTATTCACAATCACATATTCACTATGTCTAATATCTATATTTTACTAGCGATATTGGATATCGATCCCTGCAGTTCATCCCCTTGCGGACCTAATGCACAATGTCTGGATGGCATATGTAGCTGCCTTCCAGAATTCTTCGGAGATCCAAATATTGGCTGCCGACCTGAATGTGTTCTTAATGGAGACTGCTCAAGGAATTTAGCCTGCATGAACAATAAATGCAAAAATCCTTGCTCTGGAACTTGCGCCACTAATGCAATTTGCCAAGTGATTAATCATATTCCAATGTGCAGTTGCCCAGAAGGATTGGAAGGAAATGCTTTCGTATCCTGCAATCCCGTAGAGGTGTCTACTACATCATCATCTTGTAGTCCATCACCTTGTGGCCCTAATAGTTTATGTAGAGATAACAATGGCATAGCAGTATGTACGTGTGTTTCCGGATTTCTGGGGAATCCTCCGAATTGCCGTCCTGAATGTCTGATCAATACTGATTGTTCACCAAGTGAGGCTTGTGTCAATCAAAAATGTGAAAATCCATGTGTTGGTACGTGCGGTATTGGTGCGCGCTGTGAAGTTGTCAATCATAATCCAATTTGCCATTGTCCAGCAAGATACTCTGGGGATCCATTCGTCAGATGTCAAGTTATTTGTGAGTCTTGGTTTTTTGATGAAAAAAAATCACTCAATGTGGTGAATTATAAATAATTCTTATCTTACAGCGGATACACTTCCGATTCCAATGAATCCTTGTCAGCCGTCTCCTTGTGGACCAAATGCTGAATGTCAAGTCATAAATGATTTGCCATCTTGCTCATGTATTGCGCAATTTATCGGAATTCCACCCAATTGCCGACCTGAATGTATAAGCAATAACGAATGTGCAGCAGATCTGGCCTGCATTAATCAGAAATGTCAAAATCCTTGTCCTAATAGCTGTGGTCTCAATGCACAATGCCGCGTTGTGTCACATACACCTGCATGTTTCTGTAGTGCTGGATTCACAGGAGATGCATTCATACAATGTATTCAGACCCCTCGTAAGCAATCTACTCTTTCGAATAATAACGATCCATACTTCGAATTTTGAAGATGAAGATTCATGCTATTTTCAATATTTGTAGATCAAAACATTCCTGAGACAGTTAAACCATGTTTCCCCTCACCTTGTGGTCCCAATGCCGTGTGCACAGAAAGGAATAAAGCCGGTGCGTGTTCTTGCATTTCCGGATATCTCGGAAATCCCTACGAAGGTTGTCGACCTGAATGTACAATCAGTTCCGATTGTGCATCAAATCGGGCTTGCGTAAATTCAAAATGTCTTGATCCATGTCCAGGCACTTGTGGTAATAATGCGCAGTGTCAAGTTGTTAACCATCGTGCTACTTGCACGTGTATCGCACCATATACGGGCGATCCTTATAACTATTGTTTGATGAAACAACCAGATGGTAAGGAATATTATTAAATTCGTTAAGTAGACTATTTTTAATTATTACGACTGCGTTAATTCAGATTCCGAGATCGACAACAGACGGCCATGCACAGTGACGCAATGTGGACCCAATAGTCAATGTAGAGAGATCAACAATATTGCTGTTTGTTCTTGTTTAGCTACCTATATAGGTAGCCCACCGAACTGCAGACCCGAATGTGTTTCTAGTTCCGAATGTTCTCCTAACCAAGTTTGCGATAATCAAAAATGCAAGAATCCATGTCCAGCATCGTGCGGTCTCAATTCTGACTGTCGTGTTATTAACCATTCACCACTATGTAGTTGTATTCCTGGATACACTGGCGATCCATTCACCAGATGTTTCCTAGTACCACGTAAGTTTATACTACTGTCCTGACATTTATTTATCACGGAATGAAATTGAAGAAATTGCAACATTTTTTTTTTCAGCTGTACCACCGCAAGAAGACACAATATCAAAAGATCCTTGTATTCCCTCACCTTGTGGACCAAATTCCGAATGCCGAAATATCAACAATGTGCCAGCGTGCACATGTTTGGCTAATTTCGTTGGCAGTCCTCCAAATTGTCGACCGGAATGTACAATTCATGCTGAATGTTCAAGTAATTTAGCTTGTATCAGGGGAAAATGCCGAGACCCTTGTCCAGGCTCCTGTGGTTTTGAAGCCCTTTGTAATGTTATCAATCATAATTCTGTCTGTACCTGCCCTGGAGGCTTTACTGGAGATCCATTTGTGAATTGCGTACCAAAACGCCTCGAACTACCAATTCCACCGACAGACTCGTGTAATCCTTCACCCTGTGGATCTAATAGTGCTTGCGACGCTGGAATTTGTACATGTTTACCTGAGTATCAGGGCAATCCTTACGTGGGCTGTCGTCCTGAATGTGTACTGAATACTGATTGTCCATTGAACCTTGCATGTATGAATCAAAAATGCCGTGACCCATGTCCAGGAATTTGTGGACAGAGTGCTACCTGCACGGTTTACAATCACATACCTATGTGCAGTTGCCCTACTGGCATGGCCGGGAATGCATTCGTTCTGTGTTCACCAGTTCGTGGTATGTTACAAGATATTCCCCTTTTCTGGTATAAGTCATATAACATCGGTAATTCATCTTTTTGATTGGCTTCCAGTTCCTGTCGTTGCTGATCCATGCAATCCTTCGCCCTGCGGACCACATAGCCAATGTCGGACAAGCAATGGCCATGCTACGTGTTCTTGTATTTCAGGTTTCATTGGAAATCCACCTAGTTGTCGTCCAGAATGTGTTGTATCATCAGACTGTCCTCTTACTGAGGCGTGCGATAATCAGAAATGTCGAAACCCATGCCTTGGAGCATGCGGCATAAGAGCTATATGTAACGTTATTAATCACAATCCCATCTGTAGTTGTGCACCAGGACTCACTGGTGATCCATTTACTCAATGTCATACACCACGTAAGGTCCTAGAATTCAATTGAAAGTTATTCTGATCTGCTGAATTGAGAATACATGAAAAAATTTTCCATTAAAGCGGAGAAACCACCACCGTCGGTCAACCCATGTCAACCATCCCCATGTGGTCCAAACGCACAGTGCCAAGTGATCAATAATTCACCATCTTGTTCATGCCTCCCTGATTTCATTGGCTCCCCACCAAACTGTAAACCTGAATGTGTTAGTAATTCAGAATGTCCAAGCCAACTAGCGTGCTTAAATCGAAGGTGTAGTGATCCATGTCCTGGGTCTTGCGGCCAATCTGCTAAATGTCGTACTGTTAGTCACACACCAATGTGCGTATGCCCAGTGGGATTCACAGGGGATCCTTTCACTCAATGTTCACCACAGCAATGTAAGGAATTTTTCTGTGACATGAAGTTTCGCCATGCAATTTTTTAATCACAACTATATCCTCACAACTTGTTTGCAGACGATATTCAACCAATGATAATCCATCCGTGTTCACCGTCGCCGTGTGGTTCGAATGCAGCCTGTAGAGAACAAAATAATGCTGGATCATGTTCCTGTCTGCCAGGTTATATTGGAAATCCTTACGAGGGTTGCAGACCTGAATGTACTCTAAACTCTGATTGTGCCCAGAATCTCGCTTGTATAAATTCGAAATGTCGTGATCCTTGTCCTGGTAGCTGTGGACAAAATGCTAATTGTCAAGTGGTTAATCATAGAATGATCTGCACATGTTTCGATCAATACACGGGAGATCCATTTAACTATTGTCGGCCAATCCCCTTATCAAGTAAGAATTTTCTTAGATCCAAGTCACCGTCAACCCTTTTCCTTTCATAAATTCTCCAATTAAATAATTTTCAATTTCTTCAAAAGCCCTACCAGAGATATTCGACGTGTGCAATCCATCTCCT
The DNA here is from genome assembly GCA_018902275.1 of Aleiodes sp. PSUC_FEM 10030003. NCBI lineage: Eukaryota > Metazoa > Arthropoda > Insecta > Hymenoptera > Braconidae > Aleiodes > Aleiodes sp. PSUC_FEM 10030003. Next base: position 52,383 of record JABSMS010003291.1, read on the forward strand.
TGTGGGCCATTCAGTCAGTGTCGAGAAGTGAATGGACAAGCAGTCTGTTCATGCTCATCAGGATATCATGGATCTCCACCAGGATGTAGACCTGAGTGTACGACGAGCTCAGAGTGTCCTCCAGATCGTGCTTGTATGAATCAAAAATGTATTAATCCATGCCCTTCACCATGTGCCCCGCAAGCGATTTGTAGAGTCCTAAATCATAGCCCCATCTGTACTTGTGCTCCGGGACTCACTGGGGATCCATTCACCAGATGTTTCCTGACACCACGTAAGAAACTAAGCTTGATATGATACCTCGCCGTTGAAAATAATTTCTAACTTCTGAAAATTTAATTACAGCTCATACAGACATATCTGTGGCCCCAAGAGATCCATGTATGCCATCGCCTTGCGGTCCGAATGCTCATTGTCAAAATACCAATGGAAGTCCCGCATGCTCATGCTTGCAGAATTTCATTGGAAGTCCGCCGAATTGTCGACCAGAATGTGTTATTAACTCAGAATGCCCAAGTAATCTGGCATGTATCAATCAAAAATGTAAAGATCCATGTCCAGGATCTTGTGGTTTGAATGCCTTATGTTCTGTGTATAATCACTTACCCGTTTGTACCTGCTCAGAAGGTTATACTGGAGATCCATTCGATGGATGTCAGTATAGCCCACCTAAAGAACCACAAAATGTGGATCCATGCAATCCATCTCCATGTGGTCCAAATACTCAATGCGATAATGGTATCTGTACATGCCTATCTGAATATTTCGGTGATCCGATCTTTGGGTGTAGACCAGAGTGCGTTATCAATAACGAGTGTTCACTTGATAAGACATGTATCAGGAACAAATGTCTTGACCCATGCCCTGGCACTTGTGGACAAAATGCAGAGTGCAATGTGTTCAATCACATTCCCATGTGCAGTTGTCCACCAGGGATGGTCGGCAATGCATTAGTGTCTTGTCAATCAGTACAAGGTACTTGATAATATTACCAAACCTTTAAGTAGCTGCTATTCTTAATTGTATCATCATTAATACTTTTTGTCAAATTATGTAGCGGATCCTCAGACTAGACCATGCAATCCATCACCATGTGGTCCAAACAGCATTTGCCGTGAAGTAAATAGTCAGTCTGTTTGTACTTGCGCACCACAATTCTTAGGAAGTCCTCCCTCATGTCGACCAGAATGTTTGGTCAGCTCAGACTGCCCAAAAAATGAAGCGTGTAACAATCAAATGTGTCGAGATCCCTGTCCTGGTACCTGTGGCGTTAATGCGCGATGTGAAGTCATCAATCATAATCCCATTTGTTCATGTCCTGAGCGTTATAGCGGTGATCCATTCACGTATTGTTCAATCATACGTAAGGTTTATCCATTACTGAAAACATAAATATAAGTTGAAACTTAGTAATAAGCAATTGGAATTTCTTATACAGAGGAAGCTCCGACTCCGCCACCAGTTAACCCTTGTCAACCATCTCCTTGCGGTCCTTACGCCCAATGTCAAATAATAAATGGTGCGCCATCTTGCTCCTGTCAACCAGAATATATTGGGTCCCCGCCTAATTGTCGTCCTGAATGCGTTAGTAACTCAGAGTGTCCAAACAATCAGGCGTGTGTCAATCGAAAGTGCAGAGATCCTTGCCCAGGCTCATGTGGGATTCAAACAGAGTGTCGTGTTGTCAGTCATACACCAATGTGTGTCTGTCTAACGGGATATACTGGTGATCCATTCACTGGATGCATGCCAGCGTTGTGTAAGATTATTTGCATGATGCTTAAAATTATAGAAAACGAATACTATAAAGTATTAAAAATTAATCATGCAATCATTACCAATTATTCTAGCTGAACCTCCAACACCCCAGACACTAACACCCTGTGTACCCTCACCTTGTGGAGCCAATGCCATCTGTAAAGAATCCAACAACGCAGGTTCATGCATCTGTCTACCAGACTACATAGGAAACCCATATGAGGGATGTAGACCTGAATGTGTTATTAATTCCGATTGCCCTTCATACCAGAATTGTGTCAGATCTAAATGCCGTGACCCCTGTCCTGGTGCCTGCGGTCAAAATGCCGAGTGCATTGCAATCAATCATTCACCCTCATGTACATGTCATCCAGGATACACTGGCGATCCATTTACATTCTGTACTCTGAAGGATACCAGTAAGTTCTTTCTCTTATATTATAGTTATCATTATTGCATGAGCCACCACATCCAATACTTCATTATTTTCATCAGCTGAAGAGGAAAGACCAAATCAACCCTGTGATCCTTCACCCTGCGGAGCCAATAGCCAGTGCCGTGACAATAATGGACAAGCAGTTTGTACATGTTTACCAAACTATATCGGCAGCCCACCAGGATGTCGTCCTGAGTGCGTGGCTTCTTCTGAATGTCCTAGCCAGTTTGCCTGTGATAATCAGAAGTGTATCAATCCTTGCCCTGCACCTTGTGGACTGAATACCAAGTGTCTTGTTGTGAATCATAGCCCAATATGCACTTGTATGCCTGGTTACAGTGGAGATCCTTTTACTATCTGCAATCTCATACCACCACGTAAGAAAGAGTACATTTCGTTACAAGCACCGAATTTTTTTTTAGGCCCTTACGCAAAAGCCTAAAAAATTTATCTGTTCATGTAACGAACAATATTTTTTATTACAAGTGCTACGAAAGTGAATTAGGACGCTGCGCGTCCTCGAAGTCCACTTCCGCAGTGCGTGTACTGCAATAGTATATTCATTTTATCACTTTTCGATTACCTGACTTTACTCTGATCTCTTCTTCTAGCAGTTCAATTTGAACCTGATATCACTCGTGATCCCTGTGTACCCTCACCTTGCGGTAGTTATTCTTACTGTCGAAATATCAATGGTGTGCCAGCTTGTACGTGTCGTGAAAGTTATATAGGACAACCCCCTAACTGTCGTCCAGAATGCACCATCAGTTCAGAATGTGCTAGTAACGAAGCATGTATCAACGAAAAATGTCGAGATCCATGTCCTGGTTCATGTGGTGTTGGAGCTCTTTGCTCCGTATCTAATCATATACCCGTGTGTAATTGTCCTGAGGGTTTCAATGGTGATCCATTCACCACTTGTAATTTATTACCACCAAAACGTAAGATGAATAATATCAAATTTATATTTGGAGCTTTCCACATCAATTCGACCAGTTTGCAACCCGACCCCTCTCGCTTTGGTTCAAAATTTTTCATCGTTTTCTGCCCTTCGAATAAGCGTTTCTTAGAATTTCTCAATTTTTGTAATTTGTTTTGTTTTCTGTAAAAAGTTATGGCTATTTACAGAAAAAAGCAATTTTTAAAAAAAAATTCATAACTTTTTTTTGGCTGGGTAAAAAAATCTGATAAAGTTCTGACAAACGTTTTTTGAAGAGCGGAAAACGATGAAAAATTTTCAGCTAAATCGAAAAGGGTCGGATTTCAAAATGATCGATTTGACGCGGAATACCCCATTTATTTCTTTATGAACAGTAATTTTCAAGTAACATTGATATTATTTTAGCTTGGGATGAGACCCCGGTAGATAAATGTAATCCATCACCTTGTGGATCTAATGCTCAATGCAACGCTGGGGAATGTGCATGCTTACCAGAATATCAGGGAAATCCTTACATAGGGTGTCGACCCGAATGCGTGCTCAATGCCGATTGCCCACGAGATCATGCCTGTTTGAGAAACAAATGTAGCGATCCCTGTCCAGGTGCTTGTGCTATCAATGCACTTTGTACAGTTATCAACCATGTACCTATGTGCAGCTGTCCTCAAGGCTTGACTGGTAATGCATTCAGTCAATGCTCGGTTCTCGACGTAATTGTCCCAGAGAATCCATGCAATCCTTCACCCTGTGGTCCTAATAGTGAATGCCGAGCCGTCAACGGACATAGCGTTTGTTCATGTATAAGAGGATATATTGGTAGCCCTCCTACTTGCCGGCCTGAATGCATTGTGAGCACTGATTGCCCACAAAATCAAGCTTGTAGCAATCAGAGATGCACTGATCCTTGTCCAGGAACATGTGGATTCAATGCGCTTTGTGAGGTCGTGGGGCATAATCCGATATGTAGCTGTCCACTACATTTTAGTGGTGATCCATTCTTGTCGTGCACGCCAATAAGGGGTAATGAGATTATATTTTACATATTTGGCAACTCGTTGGATTTTATTTCAATTAATATGGTCAATTCTGTGATATTCTAATAGATGAGCCTCCATCTGCACCAAAAGATCCATGTTCACCATCTCCTTGTGGTCCAAATGCTCAATGCCAAATTATCAATGATTCACCATCGTGCTCTTGTAACTCCGAATTTACGGGAAGCCCACCAAACTGTCGACCGGAATGTATCAGTAATGGAGAATGTCCATCCAACCTGGCATGCATCAACCAAAAGTGCAGAGATCCTTGCATTGGATCTTGTGGAGCTAATGCCGACTGTCATGTTGTGAGTCATACCCCAATGTGTGCTTGTATTAGCGGATATACTGGAGATCCATTTACTCAATGCAATATCCAAGAAAGTAAGCTATTGTTAAATGATGATTATAGTCCGGATCTTTGTATAAAGTTCCATCGTTCCAATTTTAATTAATTATTCTCCCACAGCTCCTTCAATGCCTCAGTCATTTACACCATGTTCTCCATCACCTTGTGGCCCGAACGCCATTTGTAAAGAACAAAATGGTGCTGGATCGTGCTCTTGTTTGCCCGAATATCTAGGAAATCCCTACGAAGGCTGCAGACCTGAATGTACTCTCAATACGGATTGCCCCGCTAATCTTGCATGTGTTAATTCAAAGTGCAGAGATCCATGTCCTGGTACTTGCGGTTTCAATGCTATTTGCCAAGTTAGGTCTCACTTGCCGCAGTGCACTTGTTATCCAGGTTATTCTGGCGATCCATTCCAATACTGCAGCGTTGTTCAAGAAACAGATCTAAATCCACGAGACCCATGCAGTCCATCGCCTTGTGGTGCTAATAGTCAATGCCGTGTAATCAATGAACAATCAGTATGCAGCTGTTTACCAGAGTATACGGGAACGCCTCCAGGATGTCGACCAGAATGTACAGGCAGTTCAGAATGCCCACGTAATCGTGCTTGCATCAATCAAAAATGTGTGGATCCATGTCCCGGAACATGTGGGTTAAATACAAGATGTGAAACTATCAATCATAGTCCAATATGCATATGCCAAACGGGATTCACTGGAGATCCATTTGTCAATTGTTTTGAAATGATGACACCAGTTCCGCCACTAGAAAGACCATCATATGTGAATCCCTGCGTACCAACCCCTTGTGGTGCAAACGCAGAATGCCGTGATATAAACGGACAAGCTTCTTGCGCCTGTCTATCAAGCTTCATTGGCTCACCGCCAAATTGTCGTGCTGAATGTATCATTAATGCTGATTGCCCCAGTGACTTCGCCTGTTTACAATCAAAATGTCGAGATCCTTGTCCTGGTTCATGTGGAATTGGTGCGAAGTGTTCAGTCATCAATCACACCCCAATATGTGTTTGTACAGAGAGCTTCACTGGAGATCCATTCACGAGGTGTTTCTCATTGCCTTCATCAGCGCGTAAGCAGCATATTCTACTCATTCCTCAAAATTCGAATATTTATTTAAGACACATTCATAAATGTTTTTCCAACTCTTATTTCGATTCTAGCTGAAGAACCTAAGCCATCACCTTGTAGTCAATGTGGATCCAACACCCAATGTTTGAACGACCAATGTATTTGCTTGCCAGAGTTTCAAGGCAATCCTTATATTGGTTGTCGACCTGAATGCGTTCTCAATCCAGATTGCCCAAGGGACCGTGCTTGTATCAGATCAAAGTGTCAAGATCCATGCCCTGGAACTTGCGGTCAAAATGCCTTGTGCAATGTTGCCAATCATATCCCTATTTGTACCTGTCCTCCAGGAATGTCAGGCAATGCATTTTTCACTTGCTTCCCTGTCCAAGGTATATTCATTTTCCTTAAACTGTAAATTATGAACTGAACAATCACAATTCGTATTTCATGCATTTGTTCCAATATTTTGTACAGCCTCAGATGAAGATCCCTGCAATCCATCCCCTTGTGGATCAAACAGCCAGTGTCGTAAGATTAATGGACAAGGAGTATGTTCTTGTATCCCTGGCTACCTTGGTACTCCACCGAACTGCCGACCTGAATGTACTATTAGTTCTGACTGTCCTCCTAGCATGGCATGTAGTAATCAAAAATGTATTGACCCATGCCCTGGCACCTGTGGCGTTCGTGCCCAGTGTAATGTCGTCAACCATAATCCTATTTGTAGCTGTTTACCGGAACTCACAGGCGATCCATTTATTCGTTGCTCGCCAATCCGTAAGTATTGTAATTACTGAAGAAAATTTTGTTTGATTTCATTCGATCCTATCTTTTGAATAACGTTCTATATTGAATCATAGAAAAAGAACCAGAAGTGCAAAAGAATCCATGCCAACCATCACCATGTGGACCAAATGCCCAATGCCAAACTATAAATAACTCTCCGTCCTGTTCGTGCAATCCAGAATTTATCGGAAACCCACCAAATTGTCGTCCAGAGTGTGTCAGCAATTCAGAATGCCCTGGTAATCTAGCCTGCATCAATCAGAAGTGTAGAGATCCATGTCCTGGGTCGTGTGGAACCAATGCTGAATGCCGAGTTATAAGTCACACACCTATGTGTATTTGTATGCAGGGATACACTGGAGATCCATTTACTCAGTGTAACATTAGACAGATGGACCCACCAATGATAGAACAACAGACTCCTTGTGTACCATCACCATGTGGAACAAATGCTATGTGTCGAGAACAAAATGGAGCAGGTGCCTGTACATGTCTCCCCGATTATATCGGTAATCCCTATCAGGGTTGCAGACCAGAATGTGTTGTTAATTCTGATTGTACGGCAGATAAAGCTTGTATTCGATCTAAGTGCCAGAACCCTTGCCCTGGTACTTGTGGACAAAATGCTATTTGTCAAGTAGTCAATCACCTACCGTCATGTACCTGTCAACCTGGATATAGTGGAAATCCATTCAGTTTCTGCAGTATCATACAAGAGCCACCATCGCCAGACTTTTCTAATCCATGTCAACCATCACCATGTGGAGCGAATAGTCAATGTCGTGAGATTAACGGGCAAGCAGTTTGCTCTTGCATGTCTACTTTCATAGGCACACCACCTAATTGTCGACCAGAATGCACAGTGAGTTCTGAGTGTCCACTTAATCGTGCTTGTGTCAATCAAAAATGTGTTGATCCGTGCCCTGGAATATGTGGAATTAATGCACGCTGCAACGTTATCAATCACAGTCCTTTCTGTAGCTGTAATGCAGGACTTACTGGTGATCCGTTCGTCAGATGCTTCGATGCTCCATCAGTGCCTGAATTTGAATCATCCCAGAACCCATGCATTCCCTCGCCATGTGGACCATTCGCGACATGTCACGATGTAGGTGGCGTTCCTTCTTGTTCTTGTGAGCAAAGTTATATAGGATCACCACCAAATTGTCGCCCAGAATGTACAATCAATGCTGATTGTGTCAGTAATCAGGCTTGCCTTCGATCAAAATGTACAGATCCATGTCCAGGGTCCTGTGGTGTTGGCGCTCAGTGCAACGTCATCAATCACACACCAATATGTACTTGCCCAGAAGGATACTCTGGAGACCCATTCACTAGTTGCTCACCAATTCCACCTCAACTATCACCACCACCCCAATCGGATGATCCATGCAATCCATCTCCATGTGGTGCTAACGCTCAATGTCGGAATGGGCAATGTACATGTTTATCTGACTATCAAGGTGATCCTTATAGAGGTTGCCGCCCGGAATGTGTTCAAAACCCAGAATGTTCATCAAATAAGGCTTGTGTGAACAATAAATGCAGAGATCCCTGTGCAGGAATTTGTGGAGAGAATGCTGAGTGTAATGTTATACAACATATCCCTATGTGTAGTTGCCCACCTGGTACTACTGGAAACGCATTCCAAAATTGCATTGTAGCAGATGAACCAGATGTTACAGATCCTTGTGATCCATCGCCTTGTGGTCCAAATAGCCGCTGTCAACAAGCGAATGGTCAAGCCGTATGCTCTTGTGTCTTAGGATTTATTGGAAATCCACCAGGATGTCGTCCAGAATGTGTAACTAATTCGGAATGCCCACTCAATGAAGCCTGCATCAATCAAAAGTGTCGCGATCCTTGTCCTGGGTCTTGCGGTGTTTCTGCCCACTGTCAAGTCGTTAATCATAATCCAATTTGTAGCTGTCCATCTGTTTTCACTGGTGATCCATTCATCAGATGTACCGTTCTAGATGAACAACCTAAGCCCACTGTCCCACAGAATCCCTGTGAACCATCCCCCTGTGGTGCTAATGCACAATGCCAAGTCCTCAATGATTCCCCAAGCTGCTCTTGTCTTCCAGAATTCCTTGGTACCCCACCCAATTGTCGCCCCGAATGTGTTACAAATTCTGAATGTCCCAATCATGAAGCTTGCATTAACAGAAAGTGCCAAGATCCATGCAGAGGGTCCTGTGGAACCAATGCCGAATGTTATGTTCTTAATCACATACCTAGCTGTAGTTGCCTCAGTGGATTCAGCGGGGATCCATTCGTGCAATGCCTCGTTGATCAAGGTGAGTGCCCGAATGAATTCATGAAAAATGAACTGGAAGATGCAATAGACAGAATATGCAATTCTGATATTTCAGGTCCACCAGCTGATTCTTATCGGCAACCATGCGTACCATCACCTTGCGGTGCGAACGCCATATGTAAAGAACAAAATGGAGCCGGTTCTTGCAGTTGTCTTATTGATTATATTGGTAATCCATATGAGGGTTGCCGACCTGAATGTACTATAAATACCGATTGCCCGGCCAATCTCGCCTGTATCAGATCCAAGTGCCAAAACCCATGTCTGGGTACTTGTGGTAATAACGCCAATTGCCAGGTGGTAGCACACATACCAACTTGCACTTGTATCCCTGGTTACACCGGAAATCCATTTGATGCATGTAACATATTACCTAACAGTAAGTTTTCGTTTGCATACTAGATCAACTAATTTTACATGTCATCAACAATCACAACCAATTTCTAGGAGACTCAGAGTCAAATAATCCATGTAATCCATCGCCTTGTGGACCTAATAGTAGGTGTCAAGTCAATAACCAACAAGCTATGTGCTCTTGCGAAGGAGAATTCATTGGAAATCCACCAAATTGTCGACCAGAATGTACCGTTAGTTCAGAATGTGCTGTTACTTTTGCATGCATCAATCATAAATGCCGTGATCCATGCCCTGGTACTTGTGGAAACAAAGCTCTTTGTAGAGTCATCAATCACAGTCCTATTTGCAGTTGTAATCCTGGTACAACGGGCGACCCATTTGTTCAATGTTTCCCCATGATTCGTGAGTATTTTATATGAATTATTAATACATTCAGAAGTATATCTCTAAAATATGAGAATTCATATTCATTCAGCTCCACCCGATGATCAGCCACGAGATCCATGTAACCCATCACCATGTGGTCCGAATGCAATGTGCCAGAATATTGGTAATTTACCGTCATGCGCCTGTGTCAATAATTATCTAGGGTCCCCACCAAATTGCCGACCAGAATGTTCCATAAATCCTGATTGTACCGGTGATAAAGCGTGTGTACGAGAAAAATGCAGAGACCCGTGCCCCGGTTCTTGTGGTTTATCGGCTAGATGTACAGTTGTCAATCATGTCCCTGTTTGTACTTGTCCCGAAGGCTATACTGGGGATCCATTTACAAGCTGTCAACTCAGACCTTTAGCACCAGAACGTAAGAAAATTTTTAGAAGTGGATTTATTTTTCATCGATTTCAATAATAATACTATCTATTTTCATTATAGCCCCAATATTACGAGATCCCTGCAATCCTTCACCGTGCGGATCGAACGCGCAATGTTCCAATGGCGAATGTACTTGCATCCCTGAATATTTAGGTGATCCTTACTCCGGTTGTCGTCCAGAATGTGTCAGCAACGAAGAATGCCCGAGAAACCGTGCCTGCATAAATCAGAAATGTCGTGATCCGTGTCCCAATGCATGTGGCATCAATGCTTTATGCAACGTTATCAATCACTTACCTATGTGTAGCTGTCCTCCAGGAAGATCAGGAAATGCTTTTGTCCAATGTTCACTGGTTCAAGATGTACCCACTCAAGATTCCTGTAATCCCTCACCATGTGGGCCTAATAGCCATTGTCGTACAAATAGCAATCAAGCAGTTTGCTCATGCATACCAGGATATCTCGGCATTCCACCATCTTGCAGGCCGGAATGCATTGTGAGCTCGGATTGCACAAGAGATCGTGCATGTAATAATCAAAAGTGTATCGATCCATGTCCTGGCACTTGTGGATTTAGCGCGCAGTGTATGGTTATCAATCATAATCCCATATGCAGCTGCCCAACTGGAATGACTGGAGATCCCTTCCTTAGATGCTTTACAACACGTAAGAATTCCCTCGCAAAATGAATATATTTTTGAAAAATTTATAACCTGGAACGTATGAAACGAAATATTGTCATTTTCAAAAACAAGGTACGAAACAGCTTCAAGAATATCTCAAATAAATTTTATTTGAAAATTTGAAAATATTAAAAAATGGCGGCGCTGCAGAAATTTCCGTGGAGGCTCTCTGCACGACATACGCGAATCTGGTTCCAACGATTTCATTGTCATGTT
>JABSMS010003302.1:0-16555 GCA_018902275.1 Aleiodes sp. PSUC_FEM 10030003
ACGCTCATTTGTTCATGAAAATTCTAACTTACGCCCTTTTTTTATTCAGCAAGAAAAAATGGCACTTACGCCCTTTTGATTCTAGGGCGACGATATTTATGAATATTTTCATGTTAGAGGAGAACCGACGACTTAGGAAAATGGTTAGAAAGTCGATGGTACTCTTATTTCATCGAAAGATTCATAAATATTGTTAAACAATGAATTCATCATTTTTCCCGTTTCTTCATATGCCTTATCATATACCGGAAGTCGTTCAATAGTTTCCTACATCCACCGGCTGCTCTTAAAATTCACCCTCAATAAAACCTGAAAATTTAACAGAAAGACGCATGAATTTCATTTCTTTCCCACGTTTTTATTCACTGAAAGCGTTTGAATTTATCTGAATTGATAACAGGAAAATATATGTTGGGTCGTCCAATATGTGAACACCTCCAGTAATCGAACTGTTTGACGTATTCATCCTGAAAAAAATGATTAATCCAGTGAAATGTAGAATTTTTAGTCTTGGAAATGAAAGATGATGTTCCTCAATTCAATGAGAGCTTATGAAACTCTTCAATATGTCAGTTATTATCGCAATTTCATTTGTTCGATCACTGGTATCAGATGAATCTCATCCCCTCTAACACCGAACGATTCACGCAAATTCGTCTCGCTCTGTAAAGATGTAATATTAGTTATTTTGATGAATGTCCGTGAATAAATAAATATTTTATATGGATTTGAGGTGTTTTTATTGTTCTTCTCAATCATAAACCATACGATTGTACACTTCAAATATCTTTATCAATTTCTTAAAACTCTTTTCTCATAGAAAAATATAAAATAGAAAGATTAACACTATAATTAAATTCATTTAAAATACTTTGTCTTTGTAAACGGAAAATTCTGACAATTATGTGAACTTCATTTTCGTTAACAAATTAATACAAAACTTTGGATTATAATATAATTTTTTATATTTTGTGGAAAATAAATGGGAGATTAAATTCAATTGTCAAATGATTCGAGATATTCTGTATCGTAGAAACCATTCCACCTGTCAAGACGCCCAAGTGGAAAGGGTTCAGTGGAAAAACTCAAATTCGATGAAGCTTCAAGTTGGAAATTATTTGGAATTGCAGTGAAGCCAGCAAAGAGCTTGAGATTAACTGCGTTATCACGCTTTTTTGTGACTAGCTGAACTCGCTCGAAGAAATCCGCTGTAATATCACATTTAGCAACATTCAACAACCGAAGTTTTGGTGATAATTCAATTAATTTAACGAGTGGATCATCGCCCAAGTTATAACAATTTGGACAATGAAGAATTTCAAGGTTTTCAATTATTTCTGCATCGATTTCCATGAATTGCAACATTGCATCGCGCGCACCGTCCATACGTAATTCCGTCAGTTGAGGAAGAGCGAAGACTTGTTTCAATGAGATGTCTGTGATGCTGGGATTATCTGGAATTTGAGAAACAATGTTGATTAACATGAATTAATGAATTTTGATAATTGGAGAATGAATTCAGTAGTGAAGTATAATTTTCTGGAATTAATTTCGTCGGAAAAAAGAATTTTTGTGGAAAACTTTTCTGTAGAGCGGACTCAGACCTATAAAAAAGGTTTCAACGATTTTTTTTTTAATTCCACTAGATTCTAAAATATTCGCAAAAATAATTTCACTTCTGAATTCATGAAGGAAAAAAATGTGATCTGGAAATTCTTTTTTTTTGTTCGATGAAACAAACTCAATACTCACTGCTGATATTCAAAAATTTGAGATTTGCATTATTCCTCGCAATGTGATAAAGAATTTTATCACCAACATTCATCGCAGGTATCGAGAGATGCCGCAGTTTCATGAATTCCTTCAAGCATTCTAAATTGTTTGAATCGAGTGAGCATCCATCCAGGCGCAAATAAGTTAAGTTCATGAGATCGCCAAAGCCCTTCAGATTATTTTTGTTGATTCTAAAACTGTTCAGCGTGAGTGCTCGAAGCCTTCTGAATTTCCGAAAGTCCTGAAACCGAAATAAAATAGATGAATTCTAAGTAAAATGCCTTAACTCTTAATTTTTTTTTAATTACCAAATTCTCTGCAAAAAAGTCAATACATCTCCTACTAAGAACTAATCGTTGAGGAAAAGATGAATGTCTCAAAAATTTTGATAAAAAAATTCTCAAAAAAATACTTGAACTATAGAACTTTTGCAAAAATAAACCAAAAAAATCATTGAATTTTTTAAAAAAATTGACGTTTAGTGAATTACGATTCAAAAATTTCATTTCGTTTATGAAGAGACCGACTAACTGATGAAGTTTATCAATTTCGTTTTATTCTAATATAAAAATTGATGAAAAAATTACAAAAGCTCAGAAAATATTGTCGAGATATAAAATTGTTGTTTAAAAATAAATTGATAAACAAAAAAAATGATGGAAGAAATGAAATACTCAATAAATATTGCCCCAAATATTGAACCCTAAATCAGTCTCTACAGAAATTTCATTTATAATTTACTGAAAAAAAAATTGATGAACTCATATTCTCAGAATTTATGTTGTCACTAATTTTTCCTTCACGTTTTCTCTTTTAAAAATTCATCTTCAAAAGTTTTCTCAACTTAATTTTCCTGTCTAATAAATTCGCTCGAACTTACCATAGTCGTGTCGATCCTCCGAAGTAATCTCCTGATAGAAAAAATCTTGTCAACAAATAAGTGAAGCTCAAGTAAATCGTCTGCTAAGTGTTCGATGACCTTGAATTCCTTCTGCTCATCAATATTCTTAAGTGCAATCCGTTTGAGCCGCTTCATTTTCCCGAACATCACCGAGAGATCATCGAAGCATTGTTCCATTTTTTTCCCCGATTGTGCATCAGATAACGGAATACCTCTCACAAACGGAGAAACACCGACCAAGCGCATTTGATAAGGAAAGCCCTGCATCATCCTCCGCGGTTCTGCCTCCAACGGCGCAATATTGGCGACTTGTCGTCTCCGAGGATTCCTACCAATGACCAGTGCTTGCATCTGTGGATCCAACGGCGGTATCAATAATCTCCCACCTCTGGCGTTTCGCTGCTCCGCAATATTAATTAATCCAGGTCTCAGTGGATTTTCAGGCTGAATACGATTGCCAAATGCTTCCAATTCTTCTCTCTGCCTCTGTGCATTCTGCTGCTGCGGACGTATAAGTATCTGTGGATTTTGATGATGCGGACGTGCAAGTACCTCGAGTCCATCATTGTCCACCAATCTGCGCCTCTGCTGATGCTGTAGACGAATACCATCAACGATTCGGAGGATCTCCTGATCTCTCTGTCCATTGCCTCTGTGTTGGTGTAATCGCTCAAGTCTTCGGGGGAGAGCATCACGCGGAATCTCAGCGACTATTGGATCGAAAAATTCAGCTCCAAACAATTCACGCATCTCCGGATTTTGTTCTCTTTGTGGATTGAGTCTGTGTTGGTGTAATCGGTCAAGTCTTCGTGCAAAAGCCTCACGTGGAACCTCAACGACTATTGGATCGATTAATTCAGCTCCCAAGACGCCGCGCATCTCCGGATTTTGCTGAGGATCCTGATGAAATATCTGATCGCGTCTTCGTGGAATTGCGCGCGGCACTTCTTCAGGGCTCTGCGTCTTCCTTAATATGGCACTGAAGTCCAGTACTAATGTTTCAACGTTTATACACAGGTCTTTCATCAATGATAAACGCTCTGGGCTGGTGATGAAACAGTCAATGTCTCTCAAACATGGGCCGGAGCTGGTAATTATTTTTTCAAATTTAGCATCGGACATCTTTGAACCGTTGTTCTCTTTAATTTCGTGGAAAACTTTCTTTGTGGTCCAAAGGAGGGGGGCATACTGCTTCCAATGTCTGCAAACTGGAATTGGATTTTTGCGGTAGTTTTAGAAGCTTGTTACCCGGATTGATTAAGGGGTAACGGAAGACCGCGTAAGTTACGAATTTTCAAACTCATTGTTCAAGAATATTTATGAATTTTTTTATGAAATAAGAGAAGCGACGACTTTTTAATCATCTTCCCAAGTCGTTGGCACTCTTGTATTGTGAAAATATCCATAAATATCATTTTTTTTGTGGAGATTTTTATTAGCTGCAAGAAAGATCTCTACAAAAAAATTTCTACCTCGCTCAGATTGCGAGATATCTCGAGAAAACGGAATGAAAAAATTCCTTCGAGCCTTTTTATTCCACTGAGAACTTTTTTACTTGATAATACTATTATTATGTTATTCAAAAAATTACCTTCTTCAGCCGTTAATTTTTCAATTGGTGGAAGTCCTGATAATACTTGGATCAGGCAAGGTACAGGCAAAATCTTAATCGGTGCATAATCCTCGGAAATTGGAGTAACTGTCAGTTGAGTTCCATTGAACGAGATTCCTTCTGATTTGGCTACTCTGAAAGCCCTTGAATCCAAAATAAATTGAATTTATTATCAATTTCATGAATCAATAAATTCATGAAAGTAATAATAGTCAAGTATTACCTGGAAGCATTGTTTTCATCCTCAAATTGAATGTGCGCGAAATTACTCAGTGGTTCGAATTCCACACATAAATACAGACACTTAATGCTTCCATATTCTGTGAATATTTTTTTTAAATCCTCTCCGGTGATCTAAATCGATAAAGAATATGAAGGAAATTTAAAGAATTTAATTAAAAACTTTTTTAAATGAATTACATTTTGATAACCGGGAAGAGGTGTAAGGGATCAACGCAATTCGGTTACAACCGGAGGCTCAGTATTTATCAAATTTTTAAAGTAATTGTTGATCGATATTTATTAATAATTTGTTTCACTACGAAAGTGTTTTGTTCTCGGATTTATCAACAAATTTCCTGTTAAAAGTTGTTGAAATTTTGAAAAAAAAATACATAGGGTAACATGACCAAAAGATGGACGGTTAAGGAAAAGATATTCAATAAAACGTAATTGCAAAATGAAAAGTGATCACAAAATTATTTATCTCGTTTTGGTTTCCACTCAGTTCTTCTTAAATATCTTGAGACCAAGCAAGATAGCAAGATTTTTGTAGAAACCTTTTTTGTGGTTCAACATTTTCTCTACAAAAAAGGTCCCAAAACAATTTCTCTATCTCTCTTTGTTGCAAAGATATTCCATAAAAACCAAAACGAAGAAAAATCCACTCATTTCCCTTTTATCACTCCACTAATCGTAAACATTGATGAATTAACTTTACCTCCTTCGGAAGATACCCCACAATTGCTTGATCGAACGCCATCGTAACTTCCTCCTTTTTCCTCGAAAAACCCTGATCCATATGAGCTTCACATTAACAAGCTTCACAAATAAAAATAAACGTCTCACTGTTTATCAATCTAACTTCAAGCCCGCAGATCAAATTTCTCCCAGCATCAGCAGTTGATAAACGCAAACACAATTTTTTTTTCCTGGAACTATTAACAACACAATGTATATCGTCGCCCTAGAGTCAAAGGGGCGTAAGTGTTCTTTTTAAAAATCGTCAAAAATTGAATCTACACTCATTCTTTCACAAGAATACTGACTTACGCCCTTTTATTATTCAGAAAGAAAAAATGGCACTTACGCCCTTTTGATTTTACGGTGACAATATAAATTAATCCTCAATGCAATTTTTTTACACAAAGGTAGAAAAAGAATTTTCAAATTAAAAATCCATAGTTGTAAGTCTTTGATTCGTGAAAATGTCACTAAAGATACTAACAACCGTGCAACCAAACGGTCGCAGGTAAACTGACTGGGCAAAGAATTTTCATGGGGTGAAAATAAGGGGAGGGGGGCAAGCAAGGTCCAATGCTTTGTCCTTTCGCGAAACGTCAACATGTTGGAAGTATTTAAATTTCTTTCAATTTATTTTCAACAGTTCGACGCGGTACGTTCAATGGAAAATCACGAAAGTATTTGGAATTACTTGGAAGGAACGGAGAATTTAGAAGTTTTATAGTCAAAACGGTTTTAGAAGTAATAAAAATTGTTGTGAAGGGAAGAATGTTGGGGCGAAAAATTCAGAGAGGTAGGTACCCAATTTCTTGACGTCCATAAAGTCTTTGCGGAGGTAATAAAAGGGATTTGGAAGAAGTTTTACCTGGGGCGAGTACGAAAACCGGAAGGGGACCATCTGGAGAGGTTTCCCGGAAAGGAGAAGATAAGGGAGAAGAAATTGGGGGAAAATACGTTGGGAAAATTGGTAGAAGATTCTTTGTGGTGGCTTTTACCGGTTTTTGGGGGATTTTCGGTAAAAAAAATATTGGGGAAGGTCGGGTAAAGAGAACATTAAAATGACACTCTCAACGATAGAATTTATGAAATCTGCCCATTGATATTCTATGGGAACGGCGTAAAACGACGACACTGAAAATAGCAGACATCTGAAAAATTTTAGATTTTTTTTTCTCTGACAAATAAATTTAAAAAAAAAAACGGAAAAAAAATGTGCACATCTAGAAAATTTGAGAAACTCTAAGCGCGAATTTTTTAAATACTTTTTTTATGGTAATTTATCCGTTTAAAAAATCCAAAAGATTATTAGATGCGTGCTACTTTCATTCTCATAAAAAAAGATGGATTTTTTGATTTTTTTTTTTCACAATAATTGATTCGTTGAAATCCAAAAGATTGTCAGATGTGTGCTGATTCCATTATCATCGTTTTGGGAGTATTTTTTTTTTTTATAAAATAGCATTCCTAACCTATAACTAATTGTTGAGGAACTCCACAATTTTCTATCTCTATTCAAATTCATAATAGAACAACCGCCATACGATAGAATCCTCCGTGTTTACATTGCCGACGGAGTTTCCACAAAACCCAAATCGCGTTGGATGTTATTTCATCCAAATAATTCACATTGATCATCTAATTAAATCCAAATTAATCTATAATTAATTATCCGAGAAATGACATGACATTGATTGTCTTGATTTTGAAGGGGAAATGATGGCATCGACTAACGAATTTGGTCCTGATTCTGGCGGCAGAGTTAAGGTAATTCCTAACCTCAACAAATTGTCAAAAACTTTTTTCTTGATTTCATCGAATTAAGGTTAAATAAACTCACCAAAATTAATAATTTCCGTGTAACAGGGAGTGACGATAGTTAAACCACTGGTTTACGGTAATGTAGCCCGATATTTTGGTAAAAAAAGAGAGGAGGATGGACACACACATCAGTGGACTGTTTACGTCAAGCCCTATAACAATGAGGACATGTCGGCGTACGTTAAAAAAGTACATTTCAAATTACACGAGAGTTACAATAATCCAAATCGTATTGTAACAAAGCCTCCATACGAACTCACTGAGACTGGTTGGGGTGAATTTGAAATTGTTATCAAAATTTATTTTCACGATCCCAATGAACGAACGGTAAGTTAAGGAGTTTCCCTAGCAATCTCGATTCTTTGGGATTTTTTTGAAAATTTTATGGAAGCAAGATCCAATGATCCTGAAAGTACCTGATTTTTTCAAGAATTTTCATCTGATCAGGAAATTTTTTGAAAAGAGTTGAAAATTGAAATTTGACCTGACCTCAGAATTGGAGGCAGTTAATTAAAAAATTTTGAAAAGTCTGAAAATGATTTTGAAGTTAAGAAGGCTGATGGAATTTATTGCGCAAATGTTAGAGAATGTATTTCGATACTAATTAATGCGATTCATACCATAATTAGTTGGAAAAAGTGATAGGGTAAGGTGGGGCAAAGTGGCCCTGTGAGACAAAAGAATCCACAATTTTCTTAAAGGCTGAAGGTCTTCACGCAAGAATTCAAAAAAAATCTCTAACGATGTAGGCATTTTTGAGTATCTTCCTGAATTTTTTTAGAATTTTTCAGGAAGTCCTTCACTTCGAAAAAAATTCCAGGACATGTTGCACCAAAGGGCCATTTTGCCCCAGGTTCCCCTAATTCTAAGCTTGCTCTACATATATCGATGTCTCGATATTAACGTTCGTATCTTTCAAATGAATATTGAAACCGAGCTCCGAAAAAAGAGAGAATGGTAGAATAATTATTATTTTTACCCTCTTTGTCGAGTAGCTAAACGAATTGACTCGACCGAAAATATCTGGCGCACGACACTATCGATTGAATAAACTCGGTGGAAGAACACACCAGCATGGATAATTAAATTAACCGGGTCGATGAAAAATACTTTTAGAACTTGGATTATTAAAGACCTCGTCCCCGCCCCACCCTACTTCAATATCTTTCCTGTTAACAATATTGCTCCTCTCGTCTCACTCAGACAAATGAGAATACACCAATTTTTTTCATCTCCTTTTCAAATGAATCATTGTGTCATGAATAAATTATATCAGTATCCCAGAGCCAAAAGTCGAGAATAGAATCAAATCTGACATTTTCCAATGACATCTATTCTTGCAATTAAATTACTAGGTAATTTTCAAAAGAAAAAAAAACAGGGATTCAACCTATTTATACTTTAGGAATAGCCTGAGAATGAAATTGATTCTCGATTACATAAATTTTGAATTGCTGAAAAAATATATCAATTGATTATTCATTTATTTAATTATTCATTCCGTCGTGTGCTCCTTCCTTACTCATACTGGTTCCTGATCATCACATTCAAGCTTACGACACAGGACAATGAATGAATGAAAAGATGAAAACGAATATTTTGAAGAAACATAGAAGAGAAATCATTGAAATAAATTGATAAACTCTTAGAAATTCAATTATGAATACTTCACTTATCCACAAGAATAAGACTAAATGAATACGCGTGATGAACTTTGAATGAATGCTTTGAGTAAACTTTTTCTTCAATTCAAAAACATCGTTCTATCGTTTTATTGATTCTTTTTAAATCTTCTATCTTCCCTCCATTCTTTTTATATAAATAGACAAAAAAAAACATTGACACACGACGAGCATGGCCTCAAGTAACTTAGTGCTTTTTATTTGTTATTCATCTCTTTAGAACGGGTCATTTTTCCCTTTTACAAAATGATGTGACCTCTATAGTCTAATAGTTGCACGAAGGAATACATGAAATAATGATAAAAAGGAGAAAGACATATGTCGTTAGAATGGAATCACAAATTTTAGTTTGAGTCAACGCAAGCCGTGTTTTGCCAACAATATATTTTTATATAGGTTTTTTCCCTTTAGTAATATTTCTTAAGGTAGTATCCCAGAGTATGATCGATGAAACAGAAAAAGATGAGAATTTGTAGGTTAGTTTCCAATTAATCGCTGATAATTCGGGAGAACAGGCTTCAATTCCACCGAAAAAGTCACTGAACTATTAAAAAGTCATATCTGTAGCTTGTGGATATAATTTTTTTTTGCTCTGTTAATTGTTTTTGTATTGCTAATCTCCTATCACTACATGGGATATTTTTTTCTCCTATTATGTACTTGAATTATTGTTCTTTCGATCAGTAGTTTTCGATTAATAGGTGAACTTAGCGGTTTTTCTAATAATTTCGTTATTTCTGCCTGATTTAGGGAGTTTCATCCTCACCACTGCATTTTTCAATGACTTTAATAGTTCGCAGCTCATCAACTACACGGACAAAAATTATGAAAAAATTCAAAAGAATGTAGAAAAAACATCTTTCATACAGCATCAAAAAAACGAGGGATTAACTGTACTCGAATTCGCTGGGGTACTACTTTAAGTGCATATCCTTGCGCGATACCCATGAGTAGGATAGAAATTCAGACAGCTTCTTGTCTTCTGTTTGAATGTAAATTTGTATGTACAAAACACATAAACAGTACAACAACGTTAAAAATTCATTCTGGACTTTGTTATGTAATCATACGTGATATTTCTTTTCTCATTTTTTTATTGTGTTTGATACAATTGAAGAGCACTACGATGCATTGCGCGGTTTATATTTAAGATCGCGAGGGGGGATACTTCACAGATATCTCAGTGCGACAATCGAAAGACGATTATCAGAAACCATTAAGAATATTTGTCTCCTGTTACCTTATCATTTCGATAACCCGGAAAGAAACGCTGGCTGGACACTTGGGGATAATAAATATAATTTTTTTTCGTATTTATGATCGTATTTACAATATTTTTCCGTAATTATGTACCCTTTATTACTCATATCATCTGTTTCTGATTCTTATCTGATCAAGAATATATTTTACTACAGTTGTCTTGATTCATTATTTACTGACTTAAAATTCTCTCTTGAATTCTAAAAATCGAAAAAAACGATATTACATCAATATAAGATAGGAGAATAATTTCAATTGCATGTTTATTCATTCGCCAGATCTTTCTTTCTCATACATTCTGTTTTCTTTCAATCGCTAGAAAAAAAAAACGACAAAAAAAGAATCGATTCCCTAAAATCATACATTATTGCACTTCGAGATTCAATATTTCTTACATTCACACCTGTACTACTCAGATCATAATGCGTCAGTAACAAAGAAAATGAAATAACCAATTTCCCTACGAATTTTCATTTATGATGTACATTTTTTCCAATTACTTGCCACGTGTCTTCTCATTGTACCTTCATTCCGTAGATGCAGAGGCAATAGGGAATCCGTATAAGTTACAGAGAAAAAAATGATTCCTGAGAAGCGTTTGTGACGTCACTACTGAAATTTGTAGCGGAAGAAACGCCGAAGGCGGCGCTTCTTTCACAATCAAATGGGAGAAAATATACAGATTGAATTAGGAAACGTCTCCGATTAACTCTCACATCACCTTGGTATAGTAACGTCACAGTTGATATTAGAGCGTTTGAAAATTTCAATTTTCAACTGGTTCTTGTTCAAAAGCTGATAGAGGAACGAAAAATTCTCTATAATTTTTGTATATAATAAACTGAAGACTTTCAGGGATTTTTTTTGTTAAATCATGCAAATTCCTTAATTCTGACGATGTAAATACGAATCGAAAAAATGAGAAGAAAAATTAGACTGTTTACTAAACTGACTAGAGATATGAGGATACCAAGTTTTACACTATTGGTTCCATGTGAAAATCATACTATAGTATTTTTATAAGTAAAGTATTAATTTTCCACTTCTGTTCTGCAATGCTGGAGAGATTCAAATTAAACCTGATAAAATAATCACGTGATGAAGATGTAATTTTTTCCATTTTGAGTGAATTCATTCTAAATGAGTGATTCCAGTATTATTAGCTTCAACGAGGAACCATATCCATTAATTAATCACTTTTTTCGATTGTTTACATGTGATAGTGGACTAATTAATGTAAAGGAATTTGCAATATTGCGGGAAATAAAAAAAAATTAATTATGTAATAACTTAATTTTTTCCAATTTTACATTTTCTTTGTGCATTCCATTTTCAAAGTATGAAAATCATGTTTCAAGCCATATCTGTATGCCATATATTTGTATTCGTATTCAACTTGTTTGGATGTGAAGAAAAAAATGAAACGAAAAACTTGTGACCATCGAGAACCGCAACGTTGATCTTAAAATAACCACATGGGGATAACCCGGTATTTCTAGATTGTATGTACAATGAGTGCCAATTCATTTTGTCAGGCTAACCTTCTTCATTATAATACTTCACCGAAGTGCTGTCCCTCAATTTTCTCAACGCAACTGACGAGAATGAAAGAAACAAATTTACAGTATCGAATAATGAAAAATTTTGAAAGGGCAAATTATATGCGATTGCACAGTGTGCCCATAATAATTGGATCAAAAATACGAGACAAAATGGCATATACGCGTTCCTGAGGTAGGGGAGAAAGATTACCACTAAGTTAATACAGACGTAATCTAAAATCAGAAGTTACTTTTTTTACCTTCTGCTTTTTGCATCTATTCTATTACACAACACTCGGAAGTTTCGCTCGAATGCCGTTATCCATTTTCAATTT
The DNA here is from genome assembly GCA_018902275.1 of Aleiodes sp. PSUC_FEM 10030003. Lineage (NCBI taxonomy): Eukaryota > Metazoa > Arthropoda > Insecta > Hymenoptera > Braconidae > Aleiodes > Aleiodes sp. PSUC_FEM 10030003. The sequence goes on from JABSMS010003302.1 coordinate 11,886, forward strand.
CTAACAAATATAATAATAAAATTACGACCATTCACATTCATATTAAACAATGATATTTTTCGAATGATTTCAATTTTTCCTTCAAATTCTTTCAATTTTGGCTCGAGACCTGGAAATTGCGCTGGTGAAGTTACATCAAGGACGATGAACATAGTATGCTGGTTTTGGCATAATAAGGCCATGGATATATAATTTTCCATTCTCATTTCCTTGCAGATAATTGTGATTGGTTGTTCTCTTTTTTCATTGTTTTTTTTTTTTGGTTGGTAATTTGAGAAAATTTTTATGCGCCAAATTCACTGCATTCATTACTTATGAAGTAATGCTTTTGTTGTTATTTCTCTATTTAAATAAAATGCCCACTGTACTAGAGCAATGTTTGTATATATGTATAGAGGTATTTTTCACTCGGAAAGCTGAAAAAAGTAGGATTCAACATCACTTTTTTTTTATTAGTTTTCCAAATTGGGGATATAGTGTCACTAAAACTGTTGGATTTATCTTCAAAAACACTCAAGTTTCGGTTAAGTTTCACAGTAAGAGAATTTAATATGTTTCCTCCTCGCTAATGCCCTTGACACTAAGATCCTGAAGATTTGTAACATAGTAAAAGGATATATTCATATTTTTTCCTTTTTTTGTCCATAATACCATATATCACTAGCTTAGTAATCATTAGGACGTGAAATACGTATTTGCTTGTTGCGTAATGATAGGAGGAAAGAAGATCGAGGATATCTTCTATCAATGGATAATGACGATCTTGTTCTTCACCTCAGGTCGAGGTCCGTAATGGCTTTTCCAATGCGATGAACATATTGGCTTAAATTGTACTCTAGTTTGATATTAAATGTGAGATAGTTGGAAGGTCTCTCCCGCAAAAAGGAGAATGAAAGAAAAAATAAATTAGAGTATCACTATACATAGAGATGTCGACATACAACCAGTGATTTTATTTTTGGATTCTCCCTGATGTTGACATAATTGTGTTATTTTCCTACTTTCTCTGCTCTATTCATCTCATAGTGGGGAGTCGCTTTTTTTCTATATTTATTCATCTATGAAATCAAAGTGCCCTCCATCCGTTAATATCCTTGGCAGAAAATAACGTCGACTTCATAGATTGCATAGATAATTATTTGTTTCACTCATATTAATTCTTTTTTGTAGTTCGTTTTTTATTTTGAAACGGAATGAAAAATTATTCATTGATTCTCTCCTATTCTTCTATTCCTTCGAGAGGGCGATGACGACTAGTTCAATGTATTACAATTACTTGCTGATGTTTACAGGATTTGAAGGGAATCGTTATTAGTTCTGATTCAATCATGAATCTTTAACCGATTCTCGAATTTATAATAGGAATCACAGCTAGATGATTTTTCAACGAAGGTTCTTTTTTCTCTTCTAATTTGACGCTGGAGAGTTCGGGAATTCACTTGCTGGACATAAATTTGACACACTCAACTCAACTTGGAACGGTGTGACGTAACTGGATGGCCATTTTTTGTTCGTTTTGTTTCCATCTATACAATTTAGTGAGTGTTTTGAGTAGAGAGGGTTTTATTTCACTTCAATAATTATCATGCAAAACATAGTGAGCGTGGCAACCAATCATAATATTTCTCTATGGTTTCACCGCATTAAAGAACGTGTTTTTTCTCTTTTCCAATTTCTCATTAGATTGGTCGCTTAACCAAACGTGCGAATTCTTCTTATCCGGAAAAACAGATTTCATATTTCGAACCATGCTGCAATATATTACGCCTTAGGTGTTTTTAAAAGATGTTTCAAAATGTTATCTCTTCAGTATTTTTGAAATGTCTTACTTTTTATTTAGTGTTGGTATTTAATCATTTCAAAATTCAGCAAACTCCTTGGCACATTTTTCCGTACCTGAGATTCGAAGTGGCTCCTCTTCGTAATCATCGAAGTTACTTGTATCACCGGGTCCTTTACACTTAGGTATAAATGGTGCTTCAATGCGTTTCTGGAAGACCGCTATCCAATCAGTACTTGCAAACCACTTGTGTCCTTTGATATCATTAACGCCCGCTTTCAAATTACCATACCTCTTTGTAAGATCTACCTGAAGTAGATTACGTAGTAAATCCTTGAGATCTGAGCCAAAATGTGATGGAAAACGTACTTTACCACTTACAATTTTCTCATAAATTTGAATTGGTTGATCAGCAAAAAATGGTGGATAACCAGCAGCCATTTCATAAACTAATACACCAAGTGCCCACCAATCTACAGCCTTATTATAGCCCTTGCTCAATATAATTTCAGGTGCAAGATACTCCGGTGTACCGCAAAGAGTCCACGTCCTACCCTTCACCCTTTTAGCAAAACCAAAATCAGTTACTTTGAGATAACCTTGCGAATCAATTAATAAATTCTCTGGTTTTAAATCTCTGTAAATAAGATCAAGATAATGTAGATACTCGAATGCAAGAACAATTTGAGCAGCATAGAACCGTGAATGTGGCTCAGAAAAACGTCCAACTTTCCTCAAATGACTGAACATTTCACCCCCAGGTACGTACTCAAGTACCATATATAAATTGGAATTATCTTTAAAATGAAAGCGTAGAGATACCAGAAATGGAAAACTTATTGCCTGGAGTATTCTTTTCTCATTCAGTGTGTGCTCAACTTGTTTTAATTTAACAACTTTTTGTTTATCAAGTATCTTCATTGCATAATATTCCTTGGTAGGTTTGTGTTGCACAATCATCACCCTACCAAATGATCCAGTACCAAGTGTTTTTATCCTCTCAAAATCGTCGAGGCCAGCTGTATTTGTTGGATTTCTCTTCCATTTCTCTTCAAATTCTTCTTTGGCCTCATCAAGAAATTCCTTGACACTCTCAGCGGCGTCAACTTTTTTATTAGCTGTAGCGGCATTGTTGCCCATTTTTCCGCCCGTGCTCGAGCCTGCCAGGGCTCCACGGATATCAAATTTCTTCAGAATTTCTGCGGCTTTAATTCAAACAATTCCACTGAAAAAGTCACACCCCCGTTTGCAGGAGTGTACAACGAAATTTTCGTGGAGCTTTTCCAGAATCAAGAAAATTTGTGCCTCGCGAATTTGGTTCGATTTCCCCTCCCCCCCCCTATTTCACGTCCTCAGAAATATGTTGAGAGAAATTGAAGTTATAGGGTCTATCAACAATTTTTCTTTATCACTCTCGACGACGATTGGAAATTGAAAAATTCGAACAGTCCGCAGGGGGGGGAGGCAACAAAATGGGTCAACACTCCTCGTCTGTACCTTGCGCCATCTTGCCTGTCAATTACAACCACCACTACCTCGTTCTTCTCGAGCCACCAACGTTGGGAATCTATCGCGCCTGGCAACGCCAAGAATTCTTTCTCTCTCTCTCTTCTTTCGCGTTCACTCTCCCCGATATATCCTGTCACTCACTTGTTTTCTTTACAATAATCCATATGAAACATTCATTCGAATTGATATTTACTATAAATGATATTCTCACTTTTTTCTCTTCAGTTTATGGACAATTAATTTATTCTCATCTGCCGTCTTATATTTGATCGTTCCTCAATAAATTTGAATGTAAGAATTATTATCAACACACTCACGTACGGTTTATATTAACGAATCAACTTAACCATTTTAGAACCCCGCTTAAATTCGAGAACGTCGGCACACTACTATACTCCACACTCAACTGACGGCCACCATGAGCGCGTTTTGAGAGAAGGCTACTAACCGAACACGATCACTAACACACGGATACACGCAATTTTCATTTTTTACAATTAAGTCACTGGTTGTTATTTTCGTCACAGAAAATCTACGGACGAATTCTTTCAATCAAATTTCCTTGCTAAAAATCCTCAATGATTTTTTTTTCTTAAGATGGCCGCCCTCAGTCTTCTGTTCAGTTTTTTGTACTATGCGACAATGGATGAAGGACAGAGTAGCACAGTGCGCACTCACACTCAACCAACCCACTGTCTGAAAACTCACTGCTCGGTTCAACAGAGTTGATGCCGGTTTTTGGATATGTCAAAAGATGGTGCTGCTCGACTATGCTTCATTGTTCGATAACAGAATTTCAGATGGTAATAAATGACAGCATTAAAAATGCGATACTTCTTATCGGAAGACTCCTACGCGTACTCATTTAAATATTAAATGGTTCATAATTTTTAGGAAGAATTATTAACAATAAAGTTGTAAACGGGACACAAAACACAAAAATAATGGTCCAGATTATTGAACACATGAGAGTAGAGATGGGCAATGACGGTCATTTTATCATCGATGTCATATCAATAAAAATGACCGTCTTGTGACGGTCACATGACGCCACAGAATTCTGAATAGAAAATAACAGTCACAACAAACTCTATGACTGTCACGGATTGAAAAATTCCTGTGATGGCTTTTTCCTCTATAACTACATTAAAAATCATCAAATATGAGTTTGTGACTAGTGGAATGTATGGGGAATGATGCCAGCTTTTCGTAGAGTAAAACCCGAACTCGGTACGATGTCTAGAGTCGAAGATATCCTCGAAAATCCCAAAATTTTCCACAATTTTTTTTTTTTTTTTTTAGTTATTTAATGTCGCGTTTTCGACACTCTCATTAGGGCGTATTTTGCGACTGATCAAGACTTTTTGTCCTGGTTAGATCT
>JABSMS010003313.1:0-16542 GCA_018902275.1 Aleiodes sp. PSUC_FEM 10030003
TTTCAGAGATTTGGTATTTGGTAGTGACAATTCAGTTATCTACGAATGACTGAATCTGAAACTTCCTAAATTTTCCACCGGCAAATTCATTATGCTGTTTACATGAAGCAGATGCAAAATATAATGGAAACACAAAAACAAGATATAAGGGAAACAAGAATTAATGGTTGGGCACTTTTAATTTTTCGAAAGAACTCGGGCAAAAATTGTAAAGCGGGATGAAAAAAATCTCGACAACTAACTTTTCAATTGGGAAGCGAAGGAAATTTAATCATCAACCAAAAAATTTTATTCAGATGCGTAGAAATTTTATATCGCTACAAATAATTTGTGTTCTACTAGTTCAAAAGTTTCTCCAATAATACCATCCGATTTCCTTGGGCATTTTGCGGGGATACCCGGAGATATCAAAGGGGAAACTCAAGATATCGAGAATTAAAGTTATCCGCTTGTTATCCTACGTCTTCCCAAATTTTTCGGGATGTAGATTCAGGTATAGAGTGCAAAGGTTCCGTGACCATATGATTTTTTATGACATCAGATTTCATTTTCAGCAGAATACAAAAATTATCCATGTATTATCCAAAATTCGAAATTCATTCTCCGGCTCAGTGCTTTGATTTGAGTATTTCAAGTATGGATTGGTCATAGAAAGGATATTATGAATCAATCATTATTCTGTTATGGACAGAATAATTTTTCGGTGCAACACGTGATTTCTAAGATCTCTATAATTTTATCTATGAAAATGTTGAGGAAAACTGATTAATTTTTTCCCAGTATCGATTCTCAGGAAAAATCCTTCCTTTAAAAATTCCTGAGGATATCGAAAAAAAAATTATTTCTCAACAGAATGAACATATTTTGCCATGATAATTGACTACAAAATTCCTCAGGTTACTTTTTTTCTTAGAGTCAACAGATATTTAAATTTATATCACCTAAAAATGTTATTTCCAGTGTTGAATAATAATAGTAATAAATGTACAATATATTTTTCAATGTTGGTTTCTTCCACTATCATTTCAACATCGTGTACCGAGTAAGTCAGCTGTACATGAACTGTTTCTCGGTACATTAAATATTTCTCTTGAATTTCCAGCCTTTTTAATTCAAGCACCGCAATTGTCGATAAGTTTAAATATTAATATCTCGTGAACCGTGTTGCGAAAAATTCTAAAAAAAATGTGAAAAATGTGAAAAAATATAATTTTCAACATCCACTCGAAAAAGTACGTGACTAACTGTGAGCTTCAATTCCTCCATAACCCCTCAATTTCGAACCTTCAATAAATTTTCGACAGAATGTTAAAAAAATAGAGTACACTATTCACACTATGTGAGCCAATTTGAACTATCAACTGGCATGTTGGACTTTCATCATTCACAAGTTTAGTTTGAGTTTTCACTGAAATCGAAAGAAAATATTGGATAGAACGTGTCGCGTTACCACTTAAATACATATAACCAGTAAAAATCGATTCTACAGGTGTTAAATTATAGTTATCTAAATTCACCATTTATTTTCATTCCAATGACTTTGCCCGATGAAACAAAAACAATTGATATTATTTTTGCAAAATTCAATGGACTGTAAAAATCATGTATTTCAGTTTCATTTCGTTTTGTAACTCGACAGAATGTGTTCAGATAGATTTTCCATCCCTTACAGCCAATGGGGAGCAGCCAAGCGCAACCAATTCACTGTGTGTCTATCCCTGAATTTCTTTCTGGGCATAATTCGCCTCCCCTCTCCTCCTCCTCGTCGTTGGGGGTCTGCTAGAGTCACAATTAGGCAGGCCATGTACCGCGTAATCCTTCGACTGTGATGTGTGGGACTAGAAACTTTAGTAGAAGAAGGACTTCCCAGTATGAGAGAATTGACAATGGAACCCCCCGAAAACAGGGGCACGTGAGTACATATACTGGATCAGTAAAATCCCCAACCCTCTTCGTCTGTGTTACGCTTCTTTTTTTATACCCTGGTGACATATGCATGCTTTATACATACTGGTTGCAGACGGCTAATAGTCGCAATTTGTCAATGCGATAGAGCCAATGTAGTCACGACAAATTACAGTGTAATATGAATGCCCTGTAATTTTTTCATATTACATGGACTGTGGGTTTTTTCCTCTATTTATTATTGACGAGAAGCGAAAATAGCATGAAAAATTTTAACAGAGAAGGACTTTTGTAAAATGTTATATGTCCACAAAAAGAATTATCAATAAAAAAATTGTAACGCGCATTGATTCCGAGATATTCCCTCCTGAATCAAATCTACCAAACAATAAAAGATAATCCTCAAAAACATAAAACTCCCAATTATTCACATCATTGAACCGATTATTCCCACGTTAAAATAGTATACCATGAGGGGATTTGGCTCTTAAATTTCTTCACCCATTCCATCGATTTGTCTCGGGATTTATCCGCAAACTGGTACTGTATCAATTCTTGAAAAGGTTCCGCCCTCCAAAATCAATGAAATGGATCGAGAAAAGAGTAATGCCCAGAGACTTTTGGCTCCTCCCTTATTCAAAAAAAAAACCCGTGCTTTCCAAAATGTGTATGGATAAAATGTCGAGGCACCCGATAGAGTCACTATCAGCTGGCCATCGTCCCGTATTACGTCAGTGGCAAGGGGATGAGGTTGGAGCCGTATTTCGAGTGGCTCTATAGCCACCTTGGGAATAGTTTGTCTTTGTTTATGTGGGTATACTCGTCTCTATCTAACTCCGGTGTACGATTGAGCCTAGTAACCAGTGATGCCAATCCTGATTGCAAATATGCAGTGTGCACTAACCCCGTGGCTGTAACCTCCCGCTCCCTCGTTCTCCCTCATCCAATGGACTCTAGTGGTCCTTTGACGGATGTATTTCCCAGTGTTCATGTGTCCCACCACAAGCCCCAACCCCGCCGAACCCTGGAGATACACCCAGAACATAAACGTGTCTCTCCAATCTCCCATATCAAAATCGTTCTGTCGAATCTGTGCAATCCATTTCATTCATATTTCATAAGTTTTTTGAATTTTTTTTGAAGAACCCCCGTTTTCACCCTCACTTCATATGATCCCGGTCCCCATAACTGTACTCTCACTCAATCCAACAACCTTTTTTACATCTGCAATTTCTCTCGCAGTTATATTTTTTACCTTCTCTTTTTTTTTATTAAAAAAAAACCCCTCGTGAATTCGTAATAGTCGTTTTATTTTTATGCCGAGGATTTACTACTGGATTTAGTGCGCTTGAAAAAAATATTTAAGTGTGAAATAATGTAAAATCAATGTTGAACAGGTATATTTGAAAATGGAATTTAGTGGTAAAATTGGTTTTAATTACAGTTGAAAATATGAGCATTCTTATTAGAATGACATCGAATGGGGATTCGAATCTGCTATATCATCATTACAGATACCATGACGCTATTTCTCGCTCTGAATAACGGAAATAGATGGTAATCATTTATGTAATCTTATTTCCTGTCGAAATCATTACATCGTCGCCCTAGACTCAAAAGGGCGTAAGTGCAATTTTTTGAAAATCTACAAAAATTGAATCTACATTTTTCCATAAAAATATCAACTTACGCCCTTTTATTATTCAGCAAGAAAAAATGGCACTTACGCCCCTTTGATTCTACGGCGACAACATAACTCACAGAGTCATGTGAAATACAAAATCTCTTGATTTTTAAATCCGTTAAAATATGAAGAATATCTTTTCATACCTAGATTGAGAGGATCTGCTTTGATTCAAAAGGACAAGGGTAAAATTGAAATTGAAAATTAATCTCAATAAGAATTGAAGGCTGGTCGTTTATCTATTCTCCTCTTCTCTCATGTAATGATATTCAGATCGACCGAGACCTTCAAGAGATAGAGAAGAATTGGTACTTTCCTTTATGCCTTTGACGAAGAAGAGAATGAAAAAAAAAAGGGAGAAGGGAACCCAAGGGCAAATTTGGGCGAGGCCATTTCACGAGGTTGTTGAAATTTGAAAATCCTAACAGTCTTCCATTTTTTTTATACGTCTTCTTTTTTCTCCTCTTCTCTCTGGAACTGAATAACTCGTAAAAGGGAAAATCCCTGGAGCATGGGGACGATCCCCGGGACGCTCGGAGATATTGCCGTAGATAAGAATAGGGAGAGAAGGAAGTCTCAGCATCATCCCCTCTCTTCGGCCCTCAATCGTAATTCTCTTTCACGTGTCACCCTGTTCCGTTGATTTATTTAATTTCATCCATCGATTTCCTCCGCAAGATCAAACTGCTTGATAATCACAAACTAAAAGTACCTAACCAGGACTTTTGGTATATATCGTCAAAGGATATAAAATCGCAGGGTATCATCTGAAAGATAGATAGATTCTGATGTCTGATAGTAAACAGAAATCCTATCGCAATGATTTTATATACATTCTATTTTTTTTCGTTCATTCTCTTTCAATTTATGGTATTACGCTGTCTTCTGTTCCTTTTTGTTAGCCGTAAAAGCTAAATAGGGCTGATTTAATCCTTTTTTTAGATTAAATTAGAAATATTCCGTCTCCAAAAGGAATATTAAATTGGAAATACCAATTTTAATGATGAGTACAATAAGAACAGGTGAATTATCAGAATAGGGACCCACATGAGAAATTTTCACGTCAATATCAATTTTATTGTCTTTTATTTTCCTTTTATTGTTCATGTAAATATTTTTTATGGAAATTTGATGTTTTCGCAAATAAACCACAATACATCTAAAATACAATGCAATAGTTGAGGAACATTGAAGTCAGCCTTCAATGAATTGTTGTGGCGTATTTATAGGAACTTTGAGTGTATTCGCGCGTTCATTTCAATTAGTAAATGTAGATAGAAGTATTGAAAATGATTTTTTTAATTCAAAATCAATTTTCCAAATGAATGACGTCAATGTCCCTTCCAAAACCGTGTTGTGCAGGAATGAGAACAGTGTTAATGGAGTATAGAGCAGTTTTATGTAGCTGCACTGAGGGAAATTTTGATGGTTAGCTTTACGAAAAATTTTGACAGTTTTTTTATCATTAAATAAACAATATTTTTAGTTAGAAGTATTTTTTTGTTACAATTATCATAATTTTATGCTTTCTTGTCAAGACTTTTTTCTACTGTATTTATTGTGTGAAAAATCACATTTTTCTCACAGTGAAAGAATGTTTAATACAAAGAATGTTTCAGGTGAGTGATATTTAATAGTAATTTTATTTTATATTTTCGTGAAATCACTTCAAACGGCATTATCGGTCATAGAAGCCTTCGTCGATGATTTTGCACTGAACCGATAACGAGAAGACTCTAATGTGCAGTTTTATTAGTAATAATAGTTAATAGTAGTTTCATTCAATTTATCTTATTCCGATATAATTTCCAAGTTGATCAGAGACCAAGTACATATTTACCCAAAAATATTAAAAAGTTTTCAAGACTTTGTTTTCCCGAAATTTACGCTCACAAAATTTTCCGAATATTCTGCAAACTGTGTAGCCGTATTAAACCAAGCTTTCTCTCTCCCTGCAATTGAGTGGAGGACTGAAACAATAGAAGGGATTACCTTGGCTCAGCGATTTCCATGTACCTATTTTCGAATCGACTGATTTCGATACCATTCGATGCTATATTCGATACACTATCCAGCTTCTCTCCTGTATCCCTTCATTTTCCCTTCCTTCCAACGCTTGCTCTCTCATCCTGAGGGATACCGATGGAATTATCCCACCCTATACCTCTAGGGCATATTCTCGCCCGATTTCGTCCAATCCTGCCATTTTCACCCTCACTCCCTCTTTCTCTCTCTATCTCACTCTGTAAAAATCTATCCCCTCAACTTCTTCCGTCTCAAAATTTTCTCGCCCTCCCTCTCTCTCGCCCCTCATTCGTTACAACGGTAAATCCTCCCGAAAATTCATCCCCACCACTTCTCCAATCACCGTGTGCTTTTACTTTTTTTTCAAACATTCCTGGCACGTCTCGTTTTCCTATTTATTGCCGTCTTTTTTACGGATGACCAGACACCGTTTGAATCATCGCACGTGTTTTTACGATCGTATTTATTTTCTTCTGAGTTAGAGTGGAATTTTTTTCGTGGGGGATTTTTAATGTAATGTGTTTTTACGGGTACATAAATTACTGGGAGAATCATTCGTAATACGGAAACAGTCAGTTGAATTGTTTTACGAAAGGAATGGAGAAATCGTTTCACGTTGTGGATTGAATAATTCAGATTTAATCGATTTATTTTTTGTAGTATTTATTCATAGAATTATTTAATATCGAGATTGATTCAAAAAAATATTGGGGGAAGCACTTTGATATATTTTTTTAACTGAAATGAATGAAAATGGATTAAAATTTATCGAAGTGGATTATCTTCATTCAGTTTTTCGTTTTCGGATATTTTTATGAAATTTTAATGAACTGCCCTGTGTTAATTTTTATTGCAATCAAAGCCAACAAAATGCTTTTCATCGCTTCAAATGTTGAATCGTCACGATAGAAATGAAAAAAACCATGATAACAATTCCAATGTATGAATCCTGATTCATGAGCTTATGAATTGTAGATGTTAACGTTGAAGATTAAATCAGGTTGAAAAAAAATAAAAAAAATTCATCGGTCAACCATGAAAACATTTTCGCGTGGTTTAACTTTTGGTCGCTCCCGTCTGCCGATAGTATTTCCATTGCCTCCTTCCTTCCCTCACTTTGTAGTGGTTCTCCATAGAATTTTTTCCCCAGTACATTTTTCCTCCGCTGTTTGTTTTTTTCTCATTTTTCTCTCTACTTTCTCTCCCTCACTCTTTCACTCCACTCCGTCCCAACTTTTTTTTGAATTTTTTCGCTCGCCGTGCTATCGTTCACTTGGTACGAAGGCAAATTCTTCTGGAAGACCACGTGCGATATCGAAAGGGGTTTTCTCGATCAAAGGAATTCAAGAGAGTTCGCAGATATGGCGAAGGCATTTCGATCGAAATAGGGGTTGAGATGCAGGTGTTAATGAAGTCAGTTCAAAGAGTGTCTGCGCCACGGGATAGAGAAGTATACGAGGGGAATGAGAGGAGAAAGAAAAAAATGATGATAATAAGGGGCAAACAAAAGGCTATTAGGAAAATGAATGTTAATTAGTTTCTTTTCAAATCAAAATATTTTGTTCATTTAGGAAAAATTTATTGGATTCGATTAATTGTGGAAATATCAGAATGAAAAGTGAGTTCTTTATTCAAATTGCTGTTTCCGAGTAATTCAGTTATTAAGAAATCATCAAGAGACATTTCTAAAAAAGTTTCTCGACGATTTCCTTCGAAGTCAATAGTTTCAGAGATATTAAAAAAAATTGCATGTAGTTGTTACCATCTGATTTCTCCTTTCGATAAGAATAAGCCTTTAACTCAAAAAAATTGTTAGCGTCATTTGAATTCATGAAAGAATTTTCTCCCAGTTGATAGACTCATGTGTGATTCTCAGAGTAACTCTAATGAAATAATTAAATCCAATTGAGTTCATGGCTACTAAGAATGACCCATCATGCTTTCTTCTTCGATAAACATCCGAGCAGTCAGAGTTTAAAATAGAAGGGCTCGATGAATCACAGTTGCCTCCTTAAGTCCACATATTTTCATAGCTTAAAGAAGTAAAGAACGTCAAAAAAAATATGAAAACACTGTTAAATCTTTTTTCATTCATCGCCGTTAAATATACATTCTTTAATTATTTCATCTGTTGTCGGAATATTCAACGTTGTTGCATGAATGTAAATCGCAGATGGCCTCACAGCACCAGAGAGACGAGGGAAGAAAAGGACGAAAGAGTTGGTGGGGGATGAAAAACACGTGGTAGACATAAAGTCTCGTTAGGAGTAAAGCCTCCAAGTTCCGTGAGTTTCTTAACCATTTATATATACTTGAATAATTCGGAGTACCAGGAGTTAACTTTGGTGTTGAGAAAATTACAGAAATTGTTATATTTTTAATTCAAAATTCAGCGGTAATTTTCTCAATGATTAACTACAAATTTAAAAAAAAAGTGGTCTCTCCATTTTAACCAAAGAATTTTTAATCTGAAGAACATTAAATTCTTTTATTAAGATAAATTGCGCTAATGAAAGTGAGAATTTTTTTTTCACGAATTATTAAAAATTCCTGACCTTCTCCAACAAGAATAATCACAATCAATTTTTTTTCATTACTTCGCCTGATTAATTACTCAAAAGTGGAATAAAAAATGGAAAAATATGGAATAAAAATAAATAATAATTTCTGATTGCACGCTGTCGCAAGTTTGAGCCCTTCTGGTGTTGGACATAAGACATTTTACAAGCCATTACCATAAATCGTTCTCGCTTAACGAGATTGGTAGAACACCCAAGTATCTTAGTAGCATTCATGTATAATTTCAACGAAAAAAGAATTTCTAACAGACACACACACAGCTCTACGATGAGCGAGAGGAAAATGCCATTGGGATTTATACGTAGTTTGTTGGAGGGACCGTCAATTAACGCGTGTCCCCTCAGTAATTAACCTCTCAGTGGCCTCCAGGCTGTTTCACACAACTCAAGTCCAACTTACACGGTCTATTACATTATTAAAAAGAGAGAGGAGAAAAAAAGAAACTGGCATTTGGCGTTTTACACAGCTATAAACACTGTTTTATGTACGAAGATACGCGTGTTTCAGATTAACCATCAATATTCATGCCATTGAGTCGGAATTTATCAATAGAAATTCTATAAATATCGAAATACTTTATTGCAACGTTTCCGATTGAATGAAAGATATCTCTCTGATTTTTATCATTCTCTTTTACTTGATTAAAAAATTTTTCCACCAATATTTTGTGCGGCAGTAGATTTTCAGTAAAAACTCGTCTCTCAAATCGTGATAAAAAAATTGCCGCCGCAGCCAAAATTCCATTGATAGAAAAAAAATTTGTTTTTCTTCAATCTTCATTTTTATTTCAGTCACATAGCCACCAATATTGACAGTTGAGCAAAAGTTATTTGAAACGTATATTCTCGCTCGTGTGCGTAAAAAAAGCTACACATACACACAAGATACATTGGCTTTGCCTTAATACTCCCTCCTCGCCCGTTTGTTCTCTCGCTGCGTAGCTTTGAAATCGAGAAATATACGCTTGAATTGGGATACAGAGTCGAGATGATTCGCCGTGCACCAGAGAGTAGAATCTGAAAAAAAGCCTGGGCAAGATTTAATTGCGATAAAAAAAATAGAAAAAAAAATTGTGACGAAAAAAAAATCCGAGACAGAGAAGTTGAATGTGAGAGGGGAATTGTTAATCGCAGGACCCTATAATTCCTTGCCAAACGAACTCTCTCGTCGCGCGTGTTCGACCGTCCGTAGAATTGCATGCCCAACACTAATCCCCGATAAGACAGATTAGAGACACGCGCGCGTGCGAAAGCAGAGTCGAACGGCTGCTTCATTCTTTTCACTCTTCTTCTTTTTTCTCCTTTTCATTCTGTTCCTCTCCTTTTTTTATTAACACAATTTTAGCTACCCCTGTATGATCCTGCCTATCAAAACTACTGGTCTGTTATGTGTGCTGTGACTGAATTGTCGTTGAATAGACGAGGAATACAGTATACGGGAAGACCCAATGACGGTATCAATGTCATCGCAACGACATCTCCACGGTGAAAATGCATTCAGTATACTATTGCCGATTGGTAATACTATCGCAACAGGGGCTTCGAATTCAATCGTGATTGGATCGCCAATGTGTGCAACCCCACCTCCTAAAGCACAGTATCAACGGAAATGCACGACACATGATTGAATTTTTTTCATTCATTTCTTCTCTCTTCTTTTATATACATATATATATATTTATTTAAAAACGCTATATCGAGGGCTCAAAAATATAGGAATGTTGTTCATTCCACATGCAATATATTCAATATTCGAATGAATGACATTTCTAAATTCTTTCGCTGATTAATTGGGCTCTGATAACATTTCTCGTCACGTAGGAAAACACGCGAGGGAAAAATAAAGAAGTGGAGAAGCAGAAAAATCGCAAGTCGGTGGAATTGAAGTGAGCAGTCGACCTGCGGCTCTCATTGGGCATTCGAAAGATTTCCTCGGCCTTCTCGAGAGGTTAAATTACGAGCCTAAAAATGCGGAGAGGCTAAAAAAGAGAGGAATAAAATGCTGTAGTGTTTATCAGTGCGCATTTAGGTTAATTTGACCTCTCGAGAGCACCTCGGATAATTGAGGGGGGCTCTCCTCACGTTTCTACTCTACAAATTCGATTCCATCTCTCTTCCACCACTTCTGGACCCTCATCTGACATTTTGCACTACCGGATACGTGCGTATCCGTGTGTAGACGAGCGGCCTCGCTAATTTCCCACTCCGCTCGTGCGGGCCCAGCTCACTCGGGCGAGGCTCTAATTTAGATTGGACGACCGGGGACGTACGAATTTCCCGCTCGAATCACGAACCTACTCCCTCCAACAATTTCAATCTTTCAATCCTCCCATTGTTTCCCATCGATTCTCACTGTATGTTGAGGAAATACATGAATTGAATTTATTGTGAACATGAAACCTTCGTTAGTCTCGCAATGAACGTGGTGTGGAGTCTTTCTTGTTGTGAGGAGTCTCTCATAATTTTGATCGAAAAATTTGGAGGAATTAGATCATGGCAAAAACTTATGTTTTATTCTAAGATACTTGTCCTGATTTTAACCTTAGATTGGCCACCTTATGAGGGAAACGCCGCAGAAATTATTTTAATTTCATTATAATTTAGTAGCGAAGAGGTGAAACAGGATTTCCTCAAATATCTCGGAAACTAGTGGAGATACGTCCTTTTTTCCCTGATGCTTTTTTGTAGCTCTCGAAATTTCCTACAAAAAAGTATTAGAGCAAAAAAGGCGTATTTCCATTAGGTTCCGAGATATTTGTAAGAGAAGATCGGCGAAAAAAATCGACTTATCCTGTTTTATTAGTTGTGAATCATGCAGAAACTATTGGAAATATTTCATTTCCAATATTTGATTTCAAAAAAGAAAATTTCAATTCACTATTACATAAAAAATATTAAATCTGAGATGAAGCAATTTCCATTCCAGAATTTTTTTCATCAAAAATTCAGAAGAAAAAATATTCTTGACAAAAATTCGTTTTTCTCTCCGTGTGCCAAGTCAAAACATTGATTACGCTCACTATGCGAGTGAGATCATCAAATTGATGAAACTTACGAAGTGTTGAGAAAACGTTGATAATTATTTCGATACAGAAATCGATGGAATTCCCGAAGAAAATCGCTTTTTCAATCTGTCAATTGTACATAGAACGGTTTAAAGAGCAATGGCACTATGAAAATGCGTACGTGTCGGGTGAGTTTAATCCCTGGAAACGCGGAAACGTGCATTAAACGTCGCGACAGATCCATCGAAAATGTGTTTTCCATTATCCCTCCTGCCTGGTAAACCGGGGAAAAAAATCAACTGCTCACACCAGACACATACGAATGGGGACGATTTTCCCTTTCCCCCTCTCTCTCTTCCATACTCGTGTGAGTTTCAGTCTGAAAATCAGGGACGTATATTTGCAATTTTCCCCTTCAAACTGTTGTACAGTTGAATACGCTGTGTAGTTTTTACCCTAAAAAAAGCTTCTTTCGACTTACCACCGTGACGAAAGCCCTCTTTATACAACACAGTTTATTTTCAAAACACCTATGGGGATTAGCCCAGTAGTATTGTCGAATTCCCAGGGACCCCACCTCATGAAAATTACCCCACCAGATGTCCACAAAAAAAGCCGGCAAGATTGTATATTCTAACGATGATTTTTCTTTCATCTTCTCTTATTATGATTTATTTTTTTTCATGACGAGTTTATGTATTAGGATGTCCACTTTATTTCCTCCATTTGACTCTCCATTCTTCCATTCAGTGTTCAGTCTGGTGCGGCATTCTACAAAGGAATTAGGGTGATGATGGGTAAACAATGAGACGTGGTAAAGTGAAGCCCAAGGATGCGTGAAGAATTCGTTGATATTTTTTGTCTGAAGGTTTCTCCTTGGATTCATCGATTTTTTCACTCTCGAATAGGGAAAACGCAGTTTATTTCATTCCATTTGAATTGATTGAATGCAATTTATTCAACGTAACGAATTGTCGCGAGAATCTCGCGTACAATTTGCTGCAATTTTGAGGCTGATTGACTCGGCAAACTAGATTGTGTTACAGTGTTTAATGGATGTAACGATCGCCAAAGAGGGGACAAAAGGGTGAGATGTTTGAAAAACACTGTCCTCCTATCTTCGTTCATTTAAGAGTTGGAAGGGCATTAATAAATAACATGAGAACCTTTTAGCTGACCATCTCGTCTCGAGTTTCAACCAACTGAAGTAACCAATGACGTCGGCCTTGTATTTCTTCTATCACGTTTTACTCCAACTTGTCAATATTCTTCTTTTAAAAAAATTGGAGAAAATATTTTTTTCCCACAGTCTTTCCACTTCTCCTTCACGGTGATTTTCTCATTCACCATCCCGTAAATTTTCGTGGGCGAGCCGGAGCCCTGCTACGTCTAGTAGATAAGGTGTCGGCCAGAAACGCGAGCACTTAAAAATCCCATTAAACCGATCGACTCAAGAACCCCCTAAGATGCTAAGCAAAGAGGAGAGAAAGGAAAAAAGAATAAGAATGGTGTCTGGCTTCGATAATGCGAGCAGACGCGTGAACTGGTCGAAGGTTGTGCTCTCATCTACATAAAACAGATCTCCCCGGTTCTATTATGGGTTTTCCCAAGAGCAGCGATACTTCAACGTTCATTCCGAAGATGCTGCTCTGCTTGACTAGATAAAGCGTTCCTAATTAATCATTCAAAGCAACTCTCCAATTTTTTATTCGCAAAATCCGGCGAAACTTTTTACTATCGTGCGTGTTCTTCAGCATTTGGATGAAACGTTTCAATACGTTTCGAAATTTATCGACGTAGGATTATTTGCATAACATTGGAGGTAATGTCTTTTATTTGACATGGGGTAGAGAGTGAAAATATATAGCCTGGTGAAAAAAATAAGGTCATGACACGTGGACACGAAAGTCCCCACTACTGTCCCCATTCCCCTGGAGGCACACGAGCATATTTCAAGATTTCTTATCTCCCAAACTCTCCGTCCAAAGAGTTCTGTATCATCTACCGATGCTGCTACTGTCCAGAATAAGCATTAAAGGACAAAATACTACCCTCCAGCATGAATACAATATCTTGCCAGTGATAGCTCTACAATCGCCCAAAGTTCGTTAAGATAAGCAAACTATCCCCGATGATTCAATTTTCTGAAGTAATAAATATTCCATATCACGTGTCAAATTATTCAGTGTAGAAAACTCTTATCAGTTTCCCAAAATCTTAATGATGCACTAAAATTCACTTGAATTCCCATGGAACTAGGTTAATTCAGGAATTTATAATCAAAGCAAAGTTAATTAAATTGTTTAAATGAATAATTCAATTAACAAAGCACAAACTATTTTCTCTCAAAATCCTCTCAATACTGTCAAACATGTACCTGTACTTGTTAATTCATAAAATCTCATAAATTCATGAAATCCTAGAATTCAGTTCGAAACCCTGTACCGATACTTGGCATTGTGAATAGACAGAGAAACAGAGAACTTGATTTCATGAGATTACTGAGTGAAGCAGTTTGGCACGGTAGATATGCACCAAGATGAACGGAAGAGTATGGAGTATAGAAAACGCGAGGTAGTAACAACGAGCGCACGGTACCTATATGCACTTCAGCGTCGTGCCACGAATTTTCCCTGTTGAGGATTTAGCATAATTCCGTAGAACTCACTCTCCGCCCTCTCTCACTGTGCGCTTGCCAAAAGAGAGAGAAAGAGGAAGCAGAGAGCCTCGAAACCGAGTGTACAATCCCTTTCCTCTGCTGGCCCTCCCCTATCACCCTCTCTGAGCCCGCTGTTGGCAGTCTAACCCATTCATTTTGTCTCTGTTGCACACTACCACCTATCGTTTGTCTCTCTTCTACCTAAGGCAAAAGTAGCAGGCAGACCTTCATCCCCCTACTGACAAGGTTGGTCCATTTGGTTCGCAATTTTACCGGTCTCCATGGCAACTCGGCACCCTATTCTTCCACCAAGCCGTCCACCCGGTTACGTTATATTTCGTACGAGCTCTACACATTTTAACCCACCGCCATCATACACTCAAAACCGATTTATCCATCTATTCTCTTTCTCTCTCTTCCTCTTTCTTCACCTTCAATCCAGCGCTTGATCTCCATAACGCCGCCCCTACTTCTCTTGTCGCCCTTTTACCGTCTTTTTCCTCCTCCAACCCTCTCACCTCCCACTTCACGTCACTGGGCTAGAGGGTTAATATACGTGCGTGTCTCGGTTGCTCGTTAAAAACGAAAAATCAATGAATACTTGACCTAACTTCAGTATTCCACTGTTGTAGAAAATTACTGGAATCCATGAAAGCAGTATTTTCGAAAAAATTAATGAAGTTAAATGACTAATGATTGGACTAATAACGCAAGTGAACTAACAATTAACGTACGGTCTCCTCTGATTTACCAGTGCAATGGCATCGTAGAACTTTTGACTAATTAATACGAGCCGAAATTGGATTCTGAATGGCAGTTGTGATACTAGAGGTGCCCAGAGTCTTGAGGAATTTTCCCTCTTCCATTCGATGACGATTGGCAAGCATAGATACCGAAGTTGGTAGGGTTCAATTTGCGCAAAAGGGTCGGGTGAGGATAATCACGGAGGAACGCGGTGCAATCAAGAGTCATGTGAGTATATTCCAATTCTCTAGCTCCTCTAATACATGTATGCCTCCCTCCCTCCTTGTGCTAGGCAATGACAAGCGGCTGGAGAAACCGCAATATGATGTGTGCATGTTCAGCGCTGTACAATAATCAACGGGTTGAAGGTCCTCACTATGCTTTCACGGTGAATCCCAGGACCCTTTTGGGTATATATAAACGAGACGCCGCGGTTGGTCGTCTACACTCAGACGAATTGGCTTTCACAAACACGTATACTAACAAACAAATACACTGTCAGATAGATATGTATATGTCCCATCGTATGATAGTGAAGCAAAGTGGAAATACAAGGCATCCACTATTCTCGTTGGTCATCTCATACCACTCCAACCAGAAATTCCTGTGGCATCGCGCGTACATAGACTAATCGAATTTACGAAGCTCGGCTACCTCTGTCTCTTCCTTCACTCCAACCTCTCTCATTCTCTTTCTCTCTGTCCCTCTCTGCCTTTTCGTTGGACACCACTTCGCTCGCTCCATTTAACACCAAGAGGTCATCCACGTTACTACGGCTAGTTTCATCCAGAATCGACTCAAGTTTCGTTGCCGATAGTTTTCCCAAAATGTTGCACTACACAGTTTCATACATATATACCTCCATCTCTAATTGGAAAGTTTCTAACTTGAACAATATACCATTTCGCCAGTTAATAATCTGGATTCTAGACAGTCAATACTAGTATTTCCGTATCAAGTGTCCAATGCATCAGAGCTGTTAGCACGGAGCATTAAATTTCTGAAATGACATCTCCGATGTCCGAGTGGAAATCATCGGGGTTTCTGACGATCCACCCAACTGAAAATCCATTGAAGCTACAACTCTGAAAGGAACTAGGGAGATTTGGTTATACAGAGTGTATATATGGGATCGATAGGTGGATGGACGAGGCGGTGGTTAGGCAGGATGACTATACACGTATTCAGCGGAATACAGAGAGAGGAAGAGACTAAAGCTCTTCGTATAACCCACTCATACTCTTCGCCCTTCGTGTACACAGAGAGGCGTTTTCGAGCGACACAGAAACGATTTCGCGAACCGGCTATCTCAGAGCCTCTCGTCGACTAGTCTATAGACCGCCAAGCCATGTATCGATCCAGTGGATACATTATCGCCTGGGACTCGTATGCTATACAACGAGAGGTACCATAGCCACCTCACGACCTCAAACTCTGCACAGCTGTGCTAGAGAAGAAGCTTTCATATTTCATCGCGTAGAAAGGCTTGCCAAGCTAATGCGCTCTATTCTTTTCTCAAGTTTTCTCTAGCTTTTGCTTGTTATATTTTTTTCTCTCTACTGTTCCTTTTTTCTTCTATTTCAATGTATTCATCGTGGATTCACCTCGTTCTCGTTTTATCCACCTGACGAATTCTGCATGACTACGTCAATAACACTGTTTGATGGAGGAAATAGATGGCATATGTTACTACTATTGATGTTGGAATAATACGATTATTTTTGGCAGCCCCCGAATGAAAAAACTATATAATGAGATAATATACTGAAGATTATAGGAAAATATGAGGCCATATAATTCAGCGAAATTATATATACTATGGTATATATTCCAATTTATATGACATAATTATATTGCTGATTATATTCATCACTAGAACTGATAGTCTATGATGCATTATATTTCAGAATATAATACTCAATGTATGATTTTCGATATATG
>JABSMS010003324.1:0-16536 GCA_018902275.1 Aleiodes sp. PSUC_FEM 10030003
CAAAAGAGTCGTTTATATTAAATCCATTGAATCATTATCATTCTTTTAATAATAAATATGTTTAATACTTTTCATAGTTGTACTAATTGTTTGTGGATCTCTAAATTAGTGAATCTTAATAATTAACAGTACGATTGAAAGTTATTCGCATGGGAAAAATTGAACAGTGAAGAACATTTGAGTATAAATAACGAATTGAAACGCGGAAATAAAGTGAAGAATAATGAGCAATAATTCAGTAGCTATGAAAAACATTATAGAAGATTTTTGCGCACAATTTCAAGAGAAATCGGAAGAAGGTTTCAGCTAGAAAGCGATGCTTCTGTTACAATCAGATAGATAAAAATATGCAGATTGAGTTAGGCGACGTCCCTGATTGGCTCTCATCTTTATGTGGTGCAGTGACGTCACAGTCGATTTCAGAATGTGAAATCAATTCAATTTCCAATAACTTTAAAGTTCAAATTAAAAGTTAGAATTTTTTTTTTATTCAAACGGAAAAAAATCTTCAATTTTTTCCGAAAATTTGAAGGGAAAGATGAACTAATTCGAAAGTGCTGCCTTCGGCCTCAAGGTCTTCTGTATAGAGTCCGCTTTATTTCAATCTTTAGTAAAATTTGATAATAGTTTGACGAGGAGTACTAATCTTCATTGAGAGATGCAAAAAAATGGAAGTAAGATTTATGCATTTTGACCAGGAAAATTCTTTTTGTTAATTGTATCTTCTATAGGTTATAACAGGTCAATACTGAATCGTTCATAAAAACTGGTTAAAAATACCGATGAAACCATAGCCAGTGTATGGATTAATATGCAATCTTTTTATTCCGTTCTAATCAGTACGTTGAGTGGGCGAAATGTAGATAAAAGTGAAGGAGCGATGATAAGAGGCAGAAAAAGTTTGACTATGACGATTAAATTATCGAAAAAAAGACATATCGTCGCCCTAGAGTCAAAAGGGCGTAAGTGCAATTTTTAAAAATAGACAAAAATTGAATCTACATCATTTTTTCATATGAATACTGACTTAGGCCCTTTTATTATTCAGCAAGAAAAAATGGCACTTACACCCTTTTGGTACTGAGGCGACGATATGAAAAAAATTATGATGAAATTGTCATTGAATTACAGTATGATTGAATGCTTTTAATGGAAGTTGGAACATTGATCAATTTAAGTTGATAGGGGAGAGTGGGACAAAATGGAGATTTTAATGAAGCGGTTGAAAATAGAATTTTTTCCATTGAAATTTTTTCATGCGTGGTCATTACCACGCATGAAAATTTCTATAAGAAAAAATACTCTCTATAAGAAATTGGAAATTTTCTCATGAAAATGCTTCCAACCCTTTATAGACAAAAATTATCATAGAAATTTTCATACGTGACGCCATTGAAAATTTCCTCAGATTATCAACATTTTATCTCGAATACTCTCACTAATATCCACGTACTTCCCCCAATGTTTCACTTCGCTTAACTTATAAATAAAGACAATTCTATTCTTCGAAATTTTCTCGGAAAACACTCCGGTTGGAGAAATCTTCGTCATTACCTTTTTATTCGAGACCGTAAGTTCTATAAAAAAAATCATAAAAACATATCTATGCTCTTTAGATTTCGAGATATTTCTTAAAAACTCATCTGAAAATGAAATTGCTTCTTAAAATTCCTTCAATTTCCGAAACAATTCCGAGAAAAGTAGAAAATGAATGTTCTAAAAGTGTGAATAATTATTTTTGGAATGATCACGTTCTATTTTCTTGCAAACAGAATAATGAAATGGGAATAATAACAGTGAAAGTGCGGATTTCACTACATTTAACTGACCTGCATCAAGTTCGTTTCTTTTGTAAGTCATCAAAACATCATTAGCCGTGCGTTCACCATCTTCGAAGGCAAGACTACCACCAATAGCTTTAACTTCTTCATCGTGTATTAAATTAGCACGAAGCGTCCAATAATTTTCAGAGCGAATTACAGCTGTGTAAACTAAGCCAATTGAGAGAATCGACCAAGCGAAAATATTTACAATCATGACTTGAGAATTCTGTAATTATATAATCAACATAAATATTCAACGATTTTTTTAAATTATGAATTATTCAAGTGAAATGTCAGAATATTGATTTTCCTCATTACTTGACATTGATTAAATAATACAGTGCTAGCACGGAAGCGATATTCTCGGGATATTCAGAATTATTCCTTCTACGGAATCGACTCCACACCCAAAATATTTCAGCGGAGCGACATCTTGCGTAAACTGAATTCAACTCATTTTATCATTCAAAAGACATATTCAAGACGATGAAAATTTCGTATGCGCATACGAGGTCATTGCGTTTACGGAAGATGTCACTTCGGCGGAATATTTCGGGTGTAGAGTTGATCCCGTGGAGGATCCCATTGAAATGACAACGATCAAAAAAAATTGTAACCAAATTCCAAATAGAAAATGGACAAATGAATTCAAATAAAAAACAAGAACAAACCCACATTATAATGATGAAAATAATTGAAATAGATAAATTTTCATAGCAACCTTTCTTGGAGAGAATAATAATAGCTACAAAAAATTTCAAACAAAATTTCTCTATTTCAATTATTTTCGGAGATAATTACCAAAAACTCATGAAATAAAAATTGTTTATATCGTTTTATAAATTCGCCAGAACACTTGAAAATATTACTTACTCGTACTGAATTACTGAAGGATGTCTAACTAACGGGCAGGACAACTCTGCACTGGTGAAATTGAACCCGTCTGCCCCTCGGCCTTCGACTGTGACTAATGTCTTCCACGTGTGGATTCCCGTAGAGTATTCACTTCGTTACATCAACTCTCATTTATTACAGTCGAATGAATGTGTGAACAAGATACTCAAGATTTCTCATCACTGTACGAATCTATGAGGACGTTTTTTCTATCAGTTATCGAATGTAGAAAAGTTCAACGCAATCTGATCAAATACAAAGCTCAAGTAGGAAGAGGTGTACTTTGACACGTTTATTTACTGACTGATTCTTCACAGCTCTGTCATTACAATGAATAGAGGCTAACGAGAGGAATAAACACGTTAAGTCTTCCCGATTCTACGGATTTAAAAATGTGAATTTTTATTTTACGAAGCGTTGAATTTCCACTTGAAGGAACTCATCCCATTCTTTTTCTCGTATTTGCTCAAATCGATCGGAGATTTCGGTTTTTTTTATCATTCAAAGTAATTGATGTGTTCGATCTGACAATAATATTCCGTAGCTGTATTTCAAAAAATATTTTCGAAAATATTTGAAAGTGAGCCAAGTTAATTTTTTGGAGATCTCTTTTGTAACCCTTTTTTTGGGGGTTTGGGGAGTATACACACAACGACGGGAGAAAATAGATTTTTTCAACAAGGATAAAACAAAATGTTTTGCATCACCTCAATTTTTTTCAAATTTTCCATCTAATCGGTTTTAAAGTTATTAACGATCAATATTGCGTCTTATACATGGGCTCTTAGGCATCAAACCTGTATTAGCACGAGACCTTTGTTACCAACTCAGGTGGGTAAGAAAGGTCTCGTGCCAATACAAACCGATTAGATGGGGAAATTTGAAAAAAATTGAGGTGATTTAAATAATTTTTTCTATAAAAAATTGGAACCTTTCTCATAAGAATGGTTACAATCTTTTACAGAAAAACATTTTCACTCCGTTCACTATTTATGGATAAATTAGCACTCATAAATAATTCATCACTCATGTCTCAATAAACAACGATTAATGCCTCGAATAAAAATTATTACCCACCGCCCCGATTAATTTTCATTTCAACATATTCCCGAGGTAAAGAGCTGAAGGTAAAATAATGTAAGTATACAAAACAATAGTTCATTACATTATGTCTTTTTATTTCTTACGATTTTGTTTTTTCATTTATAAATAAAATTCTTTCTAAAATTAAAAAATGCCGTCAACATTTCATTATAGCTTTAGTCAATTCAATTTTAACTAATATATAATTAGCAATTAATTCATATTTATGGTACATAATATAATTTAACTCAACGTGAGCCAGTGTCTAGAATTTGAGTGAAATGAAAACCTCAGTCCAACGGATAGGAAAAAAATGGCAAAATTCAGAGAATTCCTTCTTTTTCCTTATTTACAGAATGATAATCAGCAAAAATGCAAAACTTAAATTCATAATTCTGAGATTTGTGGATTTTCCTTGAATTATAACTCCGCAACGTTTCACTTTGTGTCACAAGCCTTCACCAATCGAGGTAGGTAAATTGCATACGAAACATTTACCACTTCGTACTGTTATTAATTAATGAAAATATTCTGGTGATTTGTTGGGAATTAAAATCAGGTGTGATCGTAAAACTGATATTTTTTGAAGTTTTTAGAAATTGTTTGAGAAAAAAAAGGAAAAATTTTGGTGAATAGAAAGAATAACTGGACCAAAAAAACGTAATTTTTCATTTTCAATCAAAAATTTGTCATGAAACATAAATCATAATTCACGCGGCTAATGTTGAAAAATTGAATTTATTTTCCATTCGAAGAGTAGATCGAACATTTGCATAATTCCTTCATTTTCTAAAAATTTTTCGAATTTAAAAAAAGATTAAATTTCTCAAATTCATTATATTAACTAAATTTTTATTTCGAATATACGAAAATCTTTTGATGAGTGGCCGAGTAAACAAACCCATTCAGCAAAATTCATTGTGCGAAACTTTATTGCAGGAAAATTGCAACTAAAACAAGATTATTACATAAATTCCTCCATCTAGTTTTGCTGCTTTACACCTGAGATCACATTCGCACGATAATTTTCATCCTTTTCACTTTCAAAGAATCATAAATAGTCAATGTTTTTATTGCTTCACGCGAAGAAAAAAAGGGTAAACGCATAGAGTGAATAATCCACCCAAATGCATTCGAATAATTGCACGAAATTAAAACTGAAATTTGAAAGAAAAACCTCACTGTAATAATTGATAATCGACCCCAATTATCACTGAAAATTATCATCCACTTCCCGAAGAAAATGAAGAAAAATCCATTCGCAATCCGTTGATGCATAAACAACTCACAATGTGCATGAACAATAACCAAACAATATTAATCAATGAAAAAAAAAATCCACTGGTCTTTAAATTGTGTGAATTTCAACGTCCAACTATAAATACTGACTTCTATCAAAATCTTCAAATAAAAATAAAAATAACGAGAGAAATGCTTGGTAGACACATTTAGCAATTGGGGTCCCATTACAGCTTGCTCATTTATTTTTGCTTCAAGATGCTAAAAATGCATTAAGTCCATCGATGCTTCTAGTTTAAAATTTTATTTCAAGCAACTTTTACACGATCTGCGTGGAAGAGTGTTAGTGAGCCAATTAAGGATACTAATGTACGATCAAGCCAAGTGATTGGATTTGGATAAAGTAGTCCACCCTCGTAAAAACCAAGATGACCACCATGCGCTAATTCAATGTAGAGACAATGTTGTTTCTTTGCTGAAATAATAAAAAGAGATGATTTATCACAATATTTTATGCATGACGTGGTAAAGACGAGATCGGTCAATTTCACGGGTGAAAATTATTTTCATGAAATAAATCAGATTTTAATGGACAGATAATTTTCTGCGATGACCTCCTTTGTTTTCCTATAAAAAATGTTATTGTGAAAGTTTCACTATTTTCCCTAGATTTCGAGACTTTTTATGAAAGTTTAGTAGTGAAATGAATAAGTGGAAAAATTATGTTGGAATTATTTTGGAAATAACTCAGAAACAATGAGGTTTACGAGAATTTATCGATAGGTTTCCGTTCCAGGTGAAATTTCCTGCAGGAAAAAATCTGAGGATTTTCTCAAAACTCACTGGGTTCTATCATAATCTATTGTTGAAGAAGAAAAACACGTTTCTTCTTCTCTAATAAATCTTCCGTTTTTATTAATTCGAAAAGACGATAGTTGTTAAGGTACTCTAATAAAAATATCATCATTCAGGAATAATTATCATTGGAGATATTATTCAAAATTATAAATTTTAATGGGTTTCGCTCTATTCGAAAGGGCGTAAGTGTCATTTTTTCACTGAATAATTAAAAAGGCGTAACTTATTATTCATCTGGAAAAGTAAATACAGTTTCAATTTTTGTAGATTTTTAAAAAAAATTGCACTTACGCCCTTTTGATTCTACAATCATAATATAATATTTTTTCTTCATAAAATTTTGTGATATGTTTTTGTTTGAATATTGATACGTCGCGTAATATTTTGACTATATTTTTGTTTTGTGCTATTTTTTAAGGTAATTTTTTCACGCATGTTTTCGTGACGTAATATTTTGACGCGTAACGCTTAGACATACAACCTTCACGTTATTACTGAACCTTGACAGAATTGACCCATCTCGTTTTTTAATTCTCCACTACACGGAAAAAAAATCATAAAAAATTACCGAACCTTTTCAGTAACTGCGGGGCATTTTGATGGTGAAAAAAAAACTGCTGAACCGCGCCGTAAATTTTTTGAGAAATTCAGGAATTTTTAAAGTGATCTCTTCAAAAATTCCTGAATTTCTCCGAAAAATTCAGTGCATGGTACAGTAATTTTTTGTTCACCATCAAAATGTCCCGTTTTTACTGAAAAAGTTCGGTAATTTTTCATGATTTTCTTTTTTCGTTTATCATTAAAATTGATTGAATAATTGAAAGAAATAAACAATTACCTGCATACTCTCTGATTGGATCTAAGAGAGGATCTGGAACAATTGGATCATCAAGAGCATTTATAAATACCATTGGCGAATTAATGTCTTTGAGGTAGTTTATGCTGCTGCTCCATCTGTAAAGGTCCTTAACCGATCTGAAATGATGTATCTGAAGGAAGAAGAAATGAATAATTATTTATTAATGAAGAATTCAGAAGTGGAGTGAAAGAACAATTCGTAAAGTGAAATTACTATTTCTCGGTAATTTCACTTTACGAATTTTTATTGAGTATCTTGGAATCTACGCTGAAAAAAAGGAGTGGGATTTAGTAAATGATTTTTCTTTGGAAAAAAGTGATTCTTTTATTCATTAAAAAAAAAGTGATTGAAACAATCAAATTTTTACTTCCCTGGAAAAATATTATTTTGCAACAATGCAGATTTACTAGCAGGAAATACGTCGCTTTTGAGACGATAAAAAAATTAATTATTTCAATTGTTTTTCGTTGCTAAAACACCAAAATACTAAATTCTAGTATTTTTTTTCTGTTTTGGTAGCTCTAATATGCTTTTCAACAAAAAAAATGCAGAAATTGGTCGTGGGCACGCTTTTTGATTCGACTGTAACAATTATAAACATCGTTGCCGTAGAATCGAAGGGGCGTAAGTGCCATTTCCTCTTTTAGATTAACGAAAATGTGTAACTTATTGTTCTTTCAGAAAAATTAATTCAGGTATTGGAAAAATGGCACTTGTGCCCCTTCGATTCTACGGCGAGGACATGCAGAATTTTTTATGTGATTGCATTGATTACATCAGAGTATAACTGCGTCAACCAGCGGAGGTGAAATGATTCAAATATTTATATGAGTTAAGGATTTTAAGCGAATTTCGAAAAATGGTGAAAAATTGATAAAACCCGTTGGATTATGTTTATAACATGATAAGAAAAATTCAGTAATATTTGTAGGGGATTTAGGAATCTATTGACGAAGAACATTACGGAATAAAATGACATGTGGATAAATGGGATATTGATGAGAATTGGTGTTATCGCCGTAAAAAATAATGGAAGAATTCTGAATTTTCTTGAGCATATCGAGTAATTCTGAACATGATCCTCGATGAAAAATCCATAATTAGCAGAATCTTTTTTCTTTGAATAATTCTCTAAATTTTTTATTCAATAATTAAAATAGCCCCCTAATAATTATGGAATTTTTATTTTTTCACCATTTTCGACGGAGATAAGATAAATTTTTACCCATTACCCATTAAACCACATGTTTAATTATTAACTTTCTCCGCTTGAGCCTTCCTAAAGCACCTGAAAATTTCACTGATTTTTTTTATCATATTGTGAAGATAATCCATTGGGTTTTTATCAATTTTTCCAAATTGGGTTTTACCATTTTTTCAAAATCAATGGCAGACTCTTCTTGCATCAGCTACTATTCGTGTTCTTTGAGTGCTAGTCTATCGAAACTCTGCAGTGAGCCACAATTTGATAAATTTGTATCATCATATGAGTAGTTGTGAAAATTTTTATAAAATTGAATTTATTCAAGTCGATTTTCCCTGCCAATTGTTTTTCTCGAATGTCTCAGAAACTAATGGAGATACGTCCTTTCTGCCCTAATGCTTTTTTGTAGCTCTTGAAATTGTCTACAAAAAAGCATTGGGGCATAAAGGGCGTATCTCCATTAGTTTCCGAGATATTTGTAAGAGAAGATCAGCGACAAAAAATCGGAATTCCGCAATAAATTTCTTTCTCAAATTCGTTAAACAAAATGGAAAATCCATTATTAATTTTTCAAAAAATCATTAACTCACTCTTCTTGTGTACGCTTCATCAAGCTCTGGTAACGTCGCAGCCGACAGTATTTCCTTCTCCTTGAGTCCGTGTTTCTGTTTGACTTCATCAGACAGCAAAGCTTGTCTGTGCCTGAGGATAATATTCTTCAAGGATTCCGTCATGATGTAAAGGTAGAATCTCCTGAAGTTCTGCCAGTTGAGCAAGTACTTTGTTCCTCTACAATAACGAGATTATAATTGTTATCTATTCATCAATTTAGTCTACTTGTTAATTAATTAATTTCAGTTTTACGTACTCGATGGCATCGTAACCCTGGCATATTGATATGCCTCCAATTATTTGTGACAACTTGTTACTAGCCCTTTCGCCCATGTATTTTGTTACTAAATTACCACCCAAACTGAATCCAACGCAAACAATTTTAGTATTTGGATGCTTCTCCACCAGGCTATGAAGCATTACGTGGTAATCATCAGTGTGGCCTGTTTGGGCATTCATATAATTCGTAATTGAGTTTAGACATTTTTTTTCTTTATTTATGATAAATTCTTCTGGAGGTAAGAAAGGGCGTAAAATGGGAATTCCAATTGAATGATGTGAGATAGAATTTTTTCAACAATTTCATTGAAAAGCTGAGGAGATTTTCCATGAAAAACATGATTCAAAATTAAGTTTTGGAATTTTTTAAAAATTCTAATGTTTTTTTCTTTTTAATGCAATTTTTGAAAAATATCCCTGATTCTAAACGGTTTCGCGAAGAATCAGAAGTCGGGCCGAAGCTGAGCCCATTTTCTATCGATTTGAATGGTTTTGAATCGATTTTTCATCGATTTTTAAGAAGAATTTCGTGAAAAAAATCATTTTGTTATAACTTCTTCAAAAATAATGGAAAAATCATCCGAAATCACCCAAATCGATGGGAAATTTTGTTACCTTCAAGCTGGTTTTGCAGTTTTTCTGCTACGACAATTAATATCGAAGATATTCCCAAAAAAAACTCTGAATTTTCGGCAGTGAAAATTTTTAAGCTTCAATTCTTTAGTTAAACCTATCTAACACCCAGAAAGAAATGAAAAATCTATTTTTAAACATGTCTTTCACTAAAAATTTCCTCAGTTTTTCAATAGAATCATCAAAAAAATTATCTCAAATACTAAAATTCAGGAACGAATGAATTTTAATGTTCAATAAGCATTGAAATTGGAATGAGCAATCCAAATTTTCAAATACAAATAAAAAATTAAATAACGTATAAACTTGAATTTTCTATCAATCAAAAATTCAACGCAACAATTCCTCAAATTTTATGAACTGCCTAAAAGTTCATTTATTCACTCAACAAATTCACTTTAAATGTATAAAAAGAATCACAATTCAATGAAATGCTGACCAATAATTCGCGATAAAATTCTAGAATTCCATTTGAATATTTTCATGCCAAATGAATTTTCAAGGAATAAATTTCGTGAAATGTCAAGATAACTTAAATTTAAGATTGTTAAATATTCTAATATTATTACGTTAAATTTGAATTAATACTTTTCAAACATTCTAATGATAACTGCATGCGAAACTGTAAATGAAACAATCAAGTTTTTTTAATTAATAGTTTTAATCACATAATTTCATTAAAAATTACCGTATGAAAAAATTCTTGGTGCTGTCACTTTAACACTCGACAATGCACCTACGTGATTAAGTACTGCACATCTGTATCCATGACACTGCACAAAATGCACAAATGTCCTGATATAAACGCTCTCCGAGCTATTGCCAATTCCTGGAGCAATTGCCACTGTAATATCATCTGCAAGAAATTAAACAATTAATTTAATTGATTTTTTAAAAATTAATTTAATTGATTTAAAAAAAAAGAAGTTATTTTCTCCCAATTTCAAGATGAAATTGTCTACAACGAGCAACAATTATACTCAACACTTTCCACTAATTTATGAATTAATTTAAAAAATTTTATTACCACCTAGATCTGAATTTTGCGTGAGTGAAACTCACCTTCGTGACCATTGCTTAATGGCTGATATAAATCATATGTAAGTGTTGTACCATCGGTCAGGCTCATGTATACTCGGTCACCAATTGGCCATGGACATCTGACTCTTCCTATAATACTGTGAACTATAGTTTGTACGTGGCCACTAAAACCCCATAATCTCGTTGGCTTGTATCTATAAATTTATATTAAAAAATTCAATTAAGGATGCATCGTCATTATTAGGATCGATTTTTTCGATGTTACAAAATTATTCTAATTTTTCTCGTTTGGAAAGGGAACAGATAAAAGTTTTCTGATATTTAAAAAAAATTAGACGTAATAACTTTCGAGGAATTAAATAATTTTTTTTATACAGTTGGGAATTAACGTTCAGTTGCAATTTCTTTGGCTGAGTCACTGGAATTTTGGTGGAAATTACACTGAGAAAAACACGAATTTTTGGAAAGAACATTTTTCCTTAGAAATTTTTGACGAAAAACTTTCTGGAGTTTAAATTGATTCAGCTCAGATTTAATATTTTTTATCTAATAGTGAATTCGAATTTTATTGTTTTAATTAAAATTTGCATAAAAATTTGATTTCACTATTAAAGCAGTGTATAACATATGAGTTAAATCAATTTCAATTCAAGAAATGTTTTCGTCAATAATTTCTAAGGAAAGATATTCTTGACAAAAAAAAATTTTTTATCCGTTTAGGGGACAATTTAAAAAAGTACTATGAATCTGGAAGAATTTGAAATTTCATGATCATTTGATGGTTATTTTCATGAACGTGACATTCAATTTGTTTCGATGGAAATAGATTATGAAATTTCAAGTTTTAAGTAGAATTCATGAATTTCAAGAAGATGTAAAATAGAAATTTTACTACACTGAGAAAAAAATAATAGGATTTAGTAAGCGATTTTTCTTGCGACAAAAAGTGATTGAATCAAATTTTCGCTTCCCTCAGAGGATATTCTTTTGCAACAATGCAGATTTACTGGCAGAAAATACGTCGCTCTTGAAAGGATAACAAAATTACTTGTTTCAATCGGTATTTGTCGCAAAAAGAACGATTTACTGAATGCGTTATTTTTTTCTTAGTGTACTTACTTGAATTTTCAGCTGAATATGAATATTGAGAAGCAAAACTAAAAAAAAATTCTTATTTTTTCCTGAATTTTTCGTGATTAACAAAATTTTCAGGGAATAATTGAACTGAAATTCAGAATTTCCATTAAATTTTAATTGATCCTGAATATTGAGAAGAATTTTTCGTGATTATCAGAATTTTCACGGAATATTTTTTTTTTCACGGAATAATTGAACTGAAATTTACAATTTTCAATGTTGTTCTGCTCGAATTATTTGAAAATCAATTAAAAAATTTCAATAACGAGATTTCCTGAAATTTCAGTGAAAATGTCACTTCTTAAAAATTTCCGGGATTTAACACGGAAAATTGAGAAAAAAAAACGTTTAACAGTGTGGATCTTCTTCATTTTATTTTTTCAATAATCATTATGGATTCGTGGATTAAATTCATGATTTACATAAAGAAGATCACTTCCTCGATCGATAAAAAAAATTGGGAATTTTTGGAATTTGAACTTCAGGCCTTTGACTGAACATCCTCAAGTGCGATAAATTTTTAATCTCGGAGTAAATGAGTAATTCGATGCATCGATTATCCACTTTTCAAGAGTCGAGATAAATAATCAATAATTCGAGTAAAAAAAAGCGGAATGAAAAAATAAGAGGGACGACCTCTGTACTCAATTAATACCAATTTCTCAGGTATGAAGCATGATGAATTTTTAATCGCGTAACGAATGAGTAATTCGATGCATTGATTACCCATTTTTTGATAGCTGAGATAAATAATCAATAACAGATGCAAAAAAATAGGGGATTAAAAATAAAAGTCTCGTTTTCTGCTCATTTTACCCGAGATATTCAAAATAAACTGCAAAATAAACTGCAAACCTATTTTGACCTCATTTCCCTGCAAAAAAAACTCACAATTTCTCCTTTTAACGAAATAAAATTTCCGTTTTATCAAATTCTTTTTATTAAATTTTTTTCTTTTATTAAATTCTTTTCCAAATATTCGAATTGAAAAAATGATATTTCCGAGACATTATAAATGAATAATCACTGCCGATTTTTCTCGAATTAATTGAAAAGATTCAATCATTAATTTTAAATTGTAAACCAAAACATTGGCGTTCTACATCCGAATGAATGTGATGGGTTTATCTCATCTATGACCTTTGTATAATTGGATGAAAAATATGTTGCTTCGTCTCTTCGCAAACGTTGATCAGAATTATTCATGAAAATCTATTTCACACCAAGAGCCCATTTTGCCCCCTCGCCCCTGCAGAATTTTTCAGCGGAAATTTTTCAATCTTCTCAATAAAACCATTGAAATTTTGAAAGTCCATCAATTTCATTGATGATAAAAAAAAATCTCTCATTTCCAAGAAAGATGGAGCAAAATTTTCCGGCACGTTCCATTCTACCCCCCCCCCCCCTCCCACAATTCACTCGTTCTACTCTCAGCGAATTAGGAATTTCACTAACTCGGATAGTCGTATTTAATTTTAAGCCCGAAACCCTAGGAGTCATTACAGTCTCCAGTTCCGTTGCGTGTATTAAATTACAGAACACCCAGTGAATCGTACAGTTGCGCCATCACGAGGGTCGAAAGAGAGTGAGAGAGAAAAGGCGCGCATTACGGAATATATGTGCGTTAGAATCGGATTATCCGTCTGTACGTAGAACTCTGGTGGACTCAGTATATGTTAAATCTGTTCTTTTTATTGGTAAAAGAAAAAGGCGAAAGATTTGATTTACTGAATTTTTGTGAAATTTTCAATGTGGTTTTTAATGGAGGGAAAGAGATTTTCCTGACCAAAAATTTGTGGAATTTTATGTCAGTTCGTCAGGACGAACATTAATTGGGCATTCTTTAATTCAATGTCTCATTTCAATGAATTTTTCTCAATTAACAGTGGAAAACCAGAATGATGTGGGAAGTGGGATAAAATTGACATTCTAAGGAAATTTATTGAGATTTAATTTTTTAGATACCATTAAAAAGCTGAGGAAATTTTTAATGAAATCGTGTCAGAATTGATTTTCGGATTTTTGGAGGTTAATGAAGAAAAAAAAGATTGTTCCAATATCGTAGCCATCATCCTGAATGTTGGCACCAATAATGGCCGTTTTTTCTTTTCCTCTTCGGGAATTTCTAAATTCAAGAATGTCTCTGATAAAAAAAATGTTATTAACCATTTTTTATTCATTCATAAAATAAAAGTTTTTGACGGAAATTTCCCTCATAAGAACTCACGTTAAATTCCCAAAATTGTAATGAGATTGTCTTAATTACGGAGGATATTCAGGATACAATAACGCATACTCAATATTTCCAATAATTCAATGAATATAATTAAAATCCAAAATATTTCAGGACTAAAAAAATTAAATTCACCGAATAATTTTAATTACCTTCAAAATAACTGTTGACCTGTTTAATTTATCCCTCACCGGAAGTTTTTCCACGAGTATCTAATTATGAAATCAACTTCACGTTATCAAGCTACGATTAGAGCCAATTATTTATGCACTTTTGAATAGTATAGGTGGATGCATGCAAAAGTTTCGCTAATTAGATCCTTCGATCAAGGTTTATATTGTTTCGCTTCTTTTTTCTTCTCCATTTTTTTTTTCATTACTCTTTTTTTTCCTCTTTTTTCATTCAAGCTCCTAATTTGGCGTAGCAGCTGCCCAGTATCCAGTGAGCACTAATTAAAACACCTAATTGTGGCCATTAACGCGAGAGAACGACGCGGCACGTCGACGTTTATATGTGTAGTGCTCCCCGAAAGCTGCTATCTACTCAACTCACCTCTTCTTCCCACCACTTGGCTCCCTTCTGCCCCACTCTGTTAACACTTCTAAAACTACTGGCTTTTTACGCGCCATACACGCTCGGTTATGGTGTAGACATGGTTCAAACAAGCGGAGGCCTAAAACTTTACTATAAATACGTGGCCAATTAGTAATTCTCGGCATCTCGATTGCATATCGAGCGTTTGCGCGAACTTCACTCGTGCCAGAACACGTGGATGACAGTTGGAGAGGTTGATTATTGAGGAATGTGGCGTCAAAGAAATTTAAGCGAAGAGGAGAACGGAGGATTGTGATGATAACGGGTTGGAAACAGACGCGGTTGATAGACAGGGAAATTTGAGGTGAAAAACACACTCGCGACTTATTGTCCACCAATCCACTAAGTTTTTCGGATACGTTAGCTTGAAAAATAATGATACTGAAAATAGCAGACATGGGAAAATTTTTGGATTTTTTTTCCCCAACAAATTGATTTTGAAAAAAAAGAAAAAAAAATCTGCACATATAGAAAATTTAAGAAACTATGAGTACAAATTTTTTGAACATTTTTTCTGTGATAAATTATTCGTTTAAGAAACGCGCGACAGTTACATGCACGCACTAATACTGTCTTTACATGAAAAGAAACCTTCACATAAATCGATTAAAATCGATAATCGATGGACATTTCCTTTTTCCTCTTACTTCAATAACTTTAATAATTTTTTACACTTTTGCATTCAATTCGGAGGAACAGATATTCAACAAAGGAAGAAAAGACAAAGGAGAGCGGCACTTGACTCTGCGGGGTTCCGACGTCAAATATCTTCTCGGCGGTTATTCACTCAATTTTTCCACTCGATTTTTATCATTATTTCACCGTGAATGAATACTTTCAAAACAAAAGAGGGGGTGATGCTGCACGCAGCTGGGAGATATGACTTTTTGTGTCTGAACCTTTGTTGTAGGTCTCCGTCTGCTCTACAAGAAAGGTCTGAATGATTTTTTCTGTAACTCTCTTATTTCCAAAGATATCATTAAAAAACGAAATTCTCAATGACTAACTGTCCTTTCGCTCTCTCATTGTCCAACTGTCCTCGTTGATTCATTAAAAATGCTAGTGCCTCCATAAATAAACTGTATTAGCATTGCTTAACTCCATTTACCATGCCACAAACTCGATGAATTAGCCAAAAAAAAACATTAATCGAGGACTACGAACTAGCAATTGATTATCGACAGAAGTCATATACATCGGCTGGGTGTCATTGGAATCCTCGTCTGAACCCATACATGATGTTGTGCCTGTATTAGTCACAGAGAGAGGGAGGAGGCAGAGGGAATCTATAGAGAATCGAAGGGAGTAGGGTTGCAGGGGAGCGAGGGCAATCGGAATCTAAATTCCTCCTCCTCACCTCCTGCCGTATGGTATTTCGATCCTCCTCCTCTCCTCCCCCTGCGATT
This sequence comes from Aleiodes sp. PSUC_FEM 10030003, assembly GCA_018902275.1. Lineage (NCBI taxonomy): Eukaryota > Metazoa > Arthropoda > Insecta > Hymenoptera > Braconidae > Aleiodes > Aleiodes sp. PSUC_FEM 10030003. The sequence goes on from JABSMS010003324.1 coordinate 15,896, forward strand.
CCTTCTTCCGAGTATCTCCGTCTCTTCTCCGCGTGGATAATCGTGCCACAGTAGTCGAGTTGCCGAGCATTACATCTCATAGTCTCAAACGGGCGTTCTCAAAGAGATTTTTGGTAGTTTCCTTGTAATTTCGTATTATTTATGGGCCTTGCGATTTTTTTCACATTTGTGGTGAATTTTTCGGAAAATAATTGATTCATTTATTTATTAATAACAATTTTTCTTCGATTTTTTTTTCAATCGAAAAAAAAATGGTGGATGTTTGAAAACGGTGAAAGCAATGTATAAGATCTGAGTTGAATAAATTTCAATTCAAGAAATTTTCTCGTCAATAATTTTCAAGTAAAAATATTCTTGATAAAAATTTGTTTTTCTCTCCGTGTAGTGGTAAAAACAATCAAATATTTGTGGCATCGGTACTTGAAAAATATTTTTTCAAATAAATCAAAAAAGTACTTGAATTCACTGAAGTTTGTTTATTCAAATCATTAATCTATTTGAATTACCAAAATTTATTAAATTCAGCAACTTTTTTGATTAATACAAGAGCATATTTTTCAAGTACCAATGGCCCAAATATTTGATTTTTACCACTATTTTTTCTCAGTGCACCTAATCCTCAAAATCCCTCTCCCACTTGA